>JARHVA010000154.1:4830000-5112500 GCA_037957365.1 Torreya grandis | reverse complement strand
AATTTAATATTTTCTCTTATTTTTAGGTCTTATTATCATGATTTTAGATTGGAAACTTCCATCATATAAAACACATTCAAAATCATCTCTACAACATGTAAGGTAACTTAAGGTATGCATTTGTATTTTACTCTTACTCACTTTCATTTATTACAACATTTCCCTTTATGCCTTCATGTTGTTATGTATCTTTCCTAAAGCATCATCATGTGATAAATTATTATAACAAGTGATAATCTTTGGGTGGGGCAGATGTATACAATGGTATTTTTCATCTTTATTTTTTATTGAAGATATCTCTTGCAGGACTAATCAACACATCAATCTTCTTGAGTATGTCTTAAGGAGTACACCAAGAAAAAGGTGGGGTCAGCTCATGGTACTTTGGGAGAGATGTTTGCATACGATTATGTTGTACCTTCACTATTATTAGGCTAGCTTCCTCTATGTTTCTTTTCTTATTCATTCTTTATGTTCTTTTGCTCAATTATGTAGACACCATATATTTCCTACTACATCTACTTTGCTGATATTGTTTGTTTTCTCTTTGGTTATTCTAGTATTGTATCGGTTCAATCAATATAATTATACATCTACTTGTTTATTATGTACTATATTGTGACTGATGATACAATATTGGATTGGTTGATACTGTTATACTGTATCAAACCAAATTGACACCATTGAATTAGAATATTAGTTAATTTCTAGTTTTGGATCCATATATATAGGGGTCATAAATATCATTCCCAACACACATGACACTCATTTGATTTGCATGTACTCATATTTTTGTCCTTAAGTATTAAAATGATGAGTTAGATGATAAGGTCTTATTTTTGTGGAGGTCGTGTCTTGCTCAAGGTCATTGAAACTCAATATGAGGAGTTGAACCAAGAAGGTAACCCATAGTATTTAGAGTCCCCAATAAAGGAAATCCATGTCTTCATCCTTGCCATTTGATGTCTTCACTTACAACATATCTTTAAAAGTGCCACTAGAATGAAGAGGGAGATTGATGTGATGATATGTCAATCTAAGGTAAATATCATTCTTCCTATTCTCTTTCCATTTATTTAATTATTAGATAAATATGTTATGCTTATTGTTAGAGTAACATGTACATTTTTGTTCCTGCCTAGATTATGTAATGAAATTCATTCAAAATTAAAGCAATAAATCATAATGTAACTGAAATATAGCAGAATATATGATAAGCCACTTAAAGGGGGAAACCTTTAACACCTTACAATAATATATAATTCACAAATATAATGTTTTGAGTGAACCACACTCATCCTATATATAGAATTAATGGGGAGAGTCACACCCATTCATCCCACCCTTACATATTAAGAAGTTGACCTAAAGAAATAATTAACTAATGAATGAAATTACAAATGAAGAGTGTGACAAAGATCAACCCACATATATACCTATGGATCATATAGTTTAAGGGTTTAACATTCCCCCTCTCTTCAAAACAATGTTTCCTTCAACGTTGAACAAATATGGATGTTATTGCAAAAAGGTGGTATCCTCCCATGTGGCATCCTCATGAGGAAGATTCTTCCATTTGATCAAATACTCCTTAATTTCTCTAGTCCATAGCCTTTTAGTACGTGTCTCGAGGATTTGATCAGGTTAAAAAATGACTCTTCCTTCCTCATATAATTCATGAAACTCAACATGTGTAGAGATGGTATGTCCAATTATCTTTTTCATGTGACACTACCAATCTTATGTAGGATCTGATAAAGACCATAATACTTAAGAGAGTTTGTTATCCTTTTATTTTTGATTGAGGAAAACTTTCTTATGTTGTTATATATGAACAAATACCCAATCACCTACTTCAAAATGCCTCTCACTATAGTTTTGATAGGGTTGTTGCTTCATTTGATTCTATGCCATGGCTAAATTATCTCTGAGACTAGCGAGGACTTATTATTGGTTGTGAATGTGTTCTTCCACAACATAAACCTTGGTCTAGATCCACAAGGATGAGGTGATGGAAGGGGGTTGGTACCCATAGAGTGCCACAAATGGAGAAATTTTGGAAGAGACATGGAATGAAGTGTTATACCACCATTCAACTAGGGGTAGCCACTAATCCCTTTTTTCTTGTTTAGTCAATGCAAAACATTAAAGATAAGCCTCGAGGCATTTTTTAAACACCTTAGTTTTCCCATCATATTGAGGATGATAGGATGAACTATGAGCCAATTGAGTACCCAAAAATGAAAATAAATCAATCCAAAAATTACTATTAAAAATTTGATCATGATCACTCACTATGATCTCGGGGGTACCATGCAACTTTTGAACAATATGTAGAAAAGAAGTAGCTATTTTACTAGATATAAATGGTTATTATATGAAACAAAAATGGACATATTTTATGAGTCTATCTACTATCACCATGATGAATTTTTTACTGTTAGACCTAGGTAAACTAGTTATGAAATCCATAGATATCTCCTCCCACTACTAGATCCGAATTGATAAAGGTTGGAGAAGACCCAGTGTCTTAATTATTTCCACCTTGTTTTTATAACACAATAGGCATTCAAACTCTAATTTATGTACACCCCACTTGATTCCTTCCTAAAATAAATCCTTATTGACTCGATGATAAGTTTTCAAAAATCTAGAATGCCCTCCTATTTGAGATGCATGAAGCTCTAGAAGTATCTTATGCTTGAGGGGAGAATTATTGCATAGGTATAACCAATATTTATACCATAAGACATTCCCTTTCCAATAATTTTTTTTGAGGCACTAGATATTTTGAAATAGAGTGTGTGTATCCAAGTCATTTTCCATTCGGATCTAGCCTCTTCCACCCAATCAGCCTGCCAAATGGTCATGACACAACAATGCCTTTATGGATTATCCTTCCTAGATAGTGCATCAACAACCACAATATTTTTTATTTATTTTTAGATCCCAACATTTTGGTCACCCATGATTGTTTTTATTTAGATGACAATTTTTGTTCTTAAATATTTGAGACTATTATGATCAGTATTTACCTTAAAGTGTCTACCCATTAGAGAAGGTCTCCATTGTTTGACTGCATGAAGTATATCCATCATTTCATTCTCATAGATTGGCTTTAATAGATTCATAATCTTGATTTTATGGCTCTCAAATGCAAGTGGTTTGACTTATTAAATGAGTAATTAACTAATTACAAATCCTGATGCATCACATTTAATAATGAAAGTCTTTGAAAAATCTAGGTTAGCTAAAATTAGAGTAGTACACATGGCCTCTTTCAGCTTCTCAAAAGCCATGGTGGATTTTTTATTTTAGTGTAAAGAGTCATATTTTAAAAATGCTATAAGTGGGTCTGATATGCTACCATAAATTTTCACCAAGCGATGATAACAACCTATTAACCATAAAAAACCTTGGAGATTTTTGATAGATTTTGGTACCAGACACTTGATCATAGATTTGATTTTTTGAGGGTTTACCTTGACTCCTTCATGTGAAATAATGTGACCTAAGTATTCCACCTCTTTTGATCTAAAATAACACTTGGAGGTTTTTCATAAGGTTTATACATTTCTAGAATGATCGGGACCTCATTCACATGCTGCACATGTTCCTCCCAAGTCTTACTATATATGAGGATGTCATAAAAAAATACAAACACAAATTTATACAAAAATGACATAAAAAACAATGTTCATTAGACTCTAAAATGTTGATGGTGAATTGGCGAGACCAAAGGCATTACCAAAAATTCATAATGGCCTTCATGAGTACTAAAATATATCTTATGAATATCCTCATTTCTAATCTTAATTTGAAAGTGACTAGGATGAAGATCTAATTTTATAAAGTAGACATTACCATGTAACTCATCCCATAAATCATCAATTACTGGGATAAGGAACTTATCTTTTATGATACACTTGTTGAGTTCTCTATAATATGATAATATCCTCCAGGTATCATCCTTCATATGAACAATGATCACTAGGAATGAATAGGTGATTTGGCTATGTCTAATGGTGTCAACGCCCAACATCTCATGTACCATATTTTTGATTTCACTCTTTTGGGCATATGGGTATTTATATGGATGAATGTTGGGCATTTAGGTACTAGGGAGAAGTTGAATGGAATTATCATGATATTTGCTTGGTGGTAGTCCTTTTGGCATTGCTTCAAAAATGGTGGAGTTATCGTCAATAATCCTTTGGATATTATGATGTGTAAATATTTTTTATAGATGAACTTCTATGGAGCACAACCTTGAGACAAATCCTTCAACCTCTTTTTGAAAAAGCTTTTGCATTTGATAAGAACTAACCAACTATGGAGATTTTGCTCATAGTCCTTGTAGTTTATAGGTCCTTCCATCAGAAGGAAAGCACATGAAGAGATTTTGGAAATTCATCTCAATTGTGCCCAAGTTTGTGAGCCATTGGACTCCTAACACAATATCTTCTCCACCCATGGGAATATCAAACATATGGGAATCAATGTTTTAGTCTCCCATGGCTAGTTTTATATTATGACATTTACCAAAATAATTGACTATGCCCCCATCAACAATCACGACTTAAAATTTTGGAGCTTGGTAAATAAAACAATTTAGATGCACCACCAACTTATTGTTGATGAAATTATGTGTACTCCCTATTATCAACCAAATTTTCACTCTTGGCAGGTAGTTCAAGCCTTCAAAATTTGGAATAACATGGAGATAATCCTGGGTTATGGGTGTCCTAAACTTAGATTGAATCTCTAAATTAAAGGGCTAGCTCCCCTTGATAAATCACTTAGGCTCAAAAACTACTCTACCAACTTGATAGGAAAAGAGAGAGAAACCTAATCTAATGGAGGTGATGCACCAAATATACTTGACCACTACCAACCAATTGCATTTGTACTTCAACCATAAGACTAACCTACAATAAATACTACTCCTAATTTGCCTCTCTACATCAACACTTCATTGTGGAGGTAGTGAAATATGTTTGGGCTAGGAGGATTAACCAAGATATCATATAGTGGCATCAATGAATAGAAAACTCACTAAAGCTTTTACACTTCACTTTCACTTCACAAGACCTAGAAAGAAGTATCAAACTGAATATGAATGCAATAAAAGGAAAAACATGCCAAGGAAGTAAAGTTAATCACTTGATAAAATCAAACTAGTCATGCACACACATTAAAACCAATTAGAGGAGGTAAAATAAAAGTTTCTCATTGATTAAAGGTTGAAAATGGGTAGGGATTAGCCATACCTAGGTGGAGGATACAAACATATCCTATCAAGGCTAAATATATAGAAAATGTGAGAGAAGAGAGAAACATGGGCGTAGGAAATCACATTGAAAAGTGTCACATGAGGGTTATAGTCAAGGAGTTAGAGAACAATTTCATAAGGTCTACAAAGATAAGTTTTATTTTCTTTATGACACTTTAGCTTCCAAATGGCATGGAGTTCCTTTTTATTGCTTGACACCTTGATATTGCTCTTGAAATTACCCTTCTCTTGGCTTGTGATGGAAAAATGGCACAAATCCTCTTGAAATGTCTCTTGACCTGATATTTGACACTTTTCACTTATTTATGAGTCTTCATAACATATGCTACAATGATGGTTAAAACTCCTAGTTGTCTTGAAGCCCACTTGGCCTTACTACGCCAACCTTTGATTACAAATGTTAAATCTTGGTTTCATCCTCACCAAAGAAATATATCTCCATGAAAGGCATCTTGATAATATATCAGACCTATAAAAATTCATTTGGAGTCATCAAACTCTCTCTAAGACTCCATCTTGAACCTTAAGCTCTCACTTGGCCTCACTTCCTTATAGCCCTAAAAACAAGTAAATATCCTTGTGTAGGACATTATATGGATGATATTGGAAAATTTAAGATAATTTTGAGGACATAGTATCCCCTTACAACTCCATGCCAAATTTCATGACCTAAGAGTGAGTGTAAGTATATTTTTTATCCCATTTTCTCTATCCAATTAGGTCTCTATTAGCCTTCTTGGCCTAGAAAACTAATTTTTGGATCTATAGGCCTCCCAAATGTGTGAAACCTCCACAAAGTTTTTGATTAACTTTATCCAGCCTAATACCATGCTTCATGTCAATTTATATCTCTTGAGACCCTGTATGGATATGTGAACCATGAAAAGGCTAAAGCCCTAGCCTAGGTGCTTTTGCATGCTTAAGAGGCATTTGAAGCATTTTGCCAAGAATTTTTTAGATTTTAGTGTTTTTAAATCATTTTTTAAGGTTTGAAACATAATTATACAAATTCATACCTTGAGAGTGAGGTCTCTTATTGCACTCCATAGGCTTGCATCTAGGCTTCTTGGCTTGCAAGACAGTGCATTTTCCACTTTTTGACCCACTTGAGGACATGAAAAGATCATTTATCACTTTAGGAGACCTAATAAGTTGTGTGAATGATTATATAACCTCTTCCATACCTTAATAAACCTATGTGATTGATTTGGAAGCTATTACACACCTTGTACCTTCACACACAAGCCTACAACACTGTATATAGGCCTATTCTATACAATATTGTACCTTACACATGCCTAAAACTACTAAATAAGGTGATAATGAGACCTTTATAGGTCATGAAAGTGTTTATATGGTCAAATAAATCCATTATAAACCATTTATATCAACCTTCCTCTCATCAAGTCGCTAGAAGGGTTTTAGGAGGGTTTAAGGTGTGATAGTTTCTTAATGATTGTTCATAGGGGAAAAAACATCTTCCCTTGAACCAATGCCACATTATGTATTTGGGGGGACCCCTCATGTTAGGATCTTAGAGTACAATTGATTACTTTTGTATAAACAACTAAACACAGAATTGAAATCGGAAGTAATAAGTAACTAGAAATTAGAAACAACAAATAATAAGAGATATAAGAAACAACCAATCTATATTAAACTCTTCCAGAAAGAAATACAATGAAAAAATCTCTCTCTCCTCACACCTCACATATGTACAGTAATTCTCCCTCAAGAGTTCTCTCTCTCTCTCTCAATCAATTACAATCAACTCAATTACTAAAATTGTATATGCTATGAGGATCTAACCCTACTATATAGAATACTACAACACTAGGGTTCATGAGCCATGCATTCACCACCCTTAGATCCACCTCTTAAATCAAAGGGTCAAATCTGTTCTCCTAACAATAACAATTCTAGAAATGCACAAAATTCGGTGTCGGTCTGAAGATGATCGATGTCGATCGACCCCTAATCGATGCCAGTTACTGTGTAAGCCCAACAACCTCCACATTAGCTCATTAGTGAAGCTTTTGGCTCCACAACTCAACAATCTCTCACTTGGAGATAAATAGCTGCACCTGTACATGTACAACAACATCCTCTAAACATCTCTGGCTTGTTTCTCTCTCTTCAAGTTCAATCTTGAAGACCAATAAAAGTTGAATGAATATTCAACTTCTCATTTGTTACCAAATTTGTTAACATATCAGCAGAGTTCTTATCCATATGGATCTTTTTCAGCTTCAATTGTCCATCCTCCAATACCTGTCTAATAAAGTGGTACCTAAGCTGTATATGTTTGGTTCTTGAATGATAGGCTGAATTCTTTGCCAAATGAATTACACTTTGACTATCACTGTACAATCTACAACTCTCTTGCTCCTTTCCTAACTCTTCCATGAATCAAGTCATCCAAATCATTTTTTTGCTAGCCTCTATGACTACAATGTATTCTGTCTCTGTAGTAGACAAGGCAAACACCTTCTACAACTTTGAAATCCAGCTAACCGCCATTCCACCAACAATGAACACATATCATGTGGTGCTTCTCCTACCATCCAAGTCCCCTGCCATATCTGAATCTACATACCCATGTAGAGAAGTGTTTAACCCTCCATAGCATAAATGCCTACTATTGGTCCCTCTCAAATATCTGAGAATCCATTGAACTGCTTTTCAATATTTTTTTCTTAAATTAGCCATAAACTTGCTGACAACTCCCACTGCTTAGGCAATATCTGGTCTAGTACATACCATTGCATATATCAAGCTCCCAACTGCTGAAGCATATGGAACTCTACTCATGTACTCAACCTCATCATGTGATTTAGGACACTATTCTTTTCTCAACTTGAAGTGTCCAGCCATAGGTGTGCTTACCGGTTTTGCATCCTGCATATTGAACCTCTCCAACACCTTATTCACATAATCTTCTTGAGACAAAATCAAACTGTAATTTTTGCTGTCTCTCTTAATACTCATGCCAAAGATTTTTTTGCTGCTCCTAAATCCTTCATGGCAAATGTGTGAGCTAATTTTACCTTAAGCTCAGTAATTTCCTACATGTGTGAACCTGCAACAAGCATATCATCTACATACAGTAACAGAATAATATAACTACCATTATCCAATTTGTTAAAATAAATACAATGGTCAGATTGACATTTACTAAAGCCATGCTCTATCATAAACCTGTCAAATCTCAAATACCATTGTCTTAGAGCTTGCTTAAGACCATATAAGTTTTTCTTCAACCTGCACACAAGTTTCTCCTTACCTTTGACCTCAAAACCTTCCGACTGATCCATATATATCTCTTCATCCAAATCTTCATGAAAAAATGCTATCTTAACATCAAGCTGCTCAAAATGCAAATCCTCAATAGCAACTAAAGACAATACAGTCCGAATAGAAGTCATCTTTAATACAAGAGAAAAAATTTCACTAAAATCAATACCTGGTTTCTGTACAAATCCCTTTACTACCAACTTGGCCTTATGTCTCATTTATCTATTCTCTCCTTCCTTTAACCTGTATACCTATTTGTTTTTTAGTGCTTTCTTTCCGGCTAGCAACTCAACCAAATTCCACGTATGGTTCTTTTCTAAGGAATCAATTTCTTCATTCATGCCATGCTCCCACTATTTCTTGGATTCTACCTACATTGCCTCATCAAAACTTTCTAGTTCTCCACCATTAGTGAGCAAAAAGTAGTATAAAGAAGGGGAATAACAAATTGGAGGTTTACTTACCCTTTCAAACATCCTTATGGGCATTTAAGACTCATTTACAACTTGCTGTCTACCCAAATTTTCTTCTGATAGTGACTGATCCCAATCATCTCTGATCGATGCCAGTCTGCACCCGACTGATGTCAATTCCTCCTGATCGATGCCGATTTCCACCTGATCGACGTCAGTCTTTGTGTTTTTTATGAGTGATGATTTTTACCTATGAGCTCATTTTGGATCATAATCTCTTCTAAATCAAGATTGCCCTGCTCAGAATTATTCAGCCTCTTGAGCTGATCACTGTACATTACCTTCTCATTGAAAACTACATCACAGCTTCTAATAATTTTGTTAGTTTCTAAATTTCATAACCAGAATCCGAAATCTCCAAAACCATAATCAATGAAAGTGCACCGCATAGATTTAGCATCCAACTTTTTTTTATTTTTTTATCAATGTGCACAAAAGCTTCAAAACCAAAAACTCTGAGAAATAAAAGATATACCTTTTTACCTGTCTAAGCCTCTTCTATAATTCCGCCATCCAGTCCAGTAGAAGGTCTTCTGTTAATTAGATAAACCACAGTATCTACAACTTTTGCCCAAAACTGTAAGGGCAAACCAGCATGCAACTTCATACTCCGTGCATGCTCCATTATTGTTCTATTCATCCTTTTAGCAGCTTCATTTTGATGAGGTGTCTTTGGAACCGTTATTTCCTTAAGTATTCCACTCATAGAATAGTAACTGTTAAATTTATTGCTGAAGTAATCACCACCATTGTCAGGTCTAAGACACTTCAATCTCAAACCTATTTCATTCTCAACCAGAGCTTTTTATTTCTTAAATGTGTCAAAAACATTAGATTTCCTCTTTATGCAATAAACCCATACCTTTCTTATAGCATCATCAATAAAAGAAAATAATACTGTGATCCTCCAATAAAAGCTATATAAGTTGGTCCCCACACGTCTGTGTGAACAAGCTCCAACTTATGCTTCTTCTTTGTTAACTCAGTTTTGAGAAATCTCACTTTTTTTTATTTTTCAAAAATACAATGCTCACAAAAATCTAGATCTATGCTTTTCAAATCTGAAAGCTTACCTTTTGACTTAAGAACATTCATTTCCTTCTCACTCATGTGACCAAGCCTACAACGCCACAACTTTGTATCTACATCTGAAGTAGATAAAATAGAAGGAGAATAATCAGTAATACAAGTAGATAGATAAAGTGTACCTACTCTCTTACCTTTTGCTAATACAAGTGCACTCTTAGAAACTTTCCAAGATTCAGTTGTGAGAGTTACTGTGCAACCCTCATCACCCAAATTTCTTGCAAAAATCAGATTCCTCTTCAGGATGGGTACATGCATGACATCTTTCAACACTCATGTGTTGCCATTCTGCAATTTCTGCTGCACTTTTTCTTTGCCAACAATTTTACAAGGCTCATCATCCCCTAAATAAACTTTTTCAAAATCTCCATGGACATAATCATTGAAAAATTTTCTATTTGGAGTTGCATGGAAAGAGGCACCAGAATCTAAAACTCACGATTCTACTTTATTATCTAAAGAAAATATTAGAGCATCTTGTGCAACAATACCTGCAACTTTTGCTTCTTTATTACCTTCATGTTGATTTTCTTTGTTATCCTTAAACCAACAATCTTTTTTTGCATGCCCTTTCTTTCCACAATTCCAGCAGGTTATTTTTCTATTTTTAGATTTGGATCTACTTCCCATCTTTGACCTTGATTTACCTTGCTTGCCCTTCTCTCTTTGTCTTCCCCTGCTTTCAACACTTAAAGCATTACCTGATGTTTCCCCTATGATTTTCTTATGAATTTATTCATTCAAGATTACACTAACAATGTCATCAACTTTCAAGATATTTGAAGCAGATGCAATATTACTAACTGCCATTACCAAACTATGCCAACTTTCAGGGAAAAATCATAAGATTAAGAGAGCTTTAATTTCATCATCAAAAACTATTTTGACTGAATTTAACTGATTTACTATTATATGGAAATCATTAAGATGACTAGATACGGATCCACCTTCTTGCATTTGCAAATTAAATAATTGCTTCATAAGATATACCTTATTCAAAGCTGAGGGTTTTTCATATAAATTTGCCAAAGTATCCATTAACTCTACCATTGTCTTTGCTTATGATAAGTTGGAAAACACAGAAGCTGCCAGGCTCAACCTTATAGATCCAAGAGCCTTTCTATCAAGAACATTCCATTCTTCATCTTCCATATCTGTGGGCTTCCTTGAAACCCCACCCAACGGTAAATACATATCTTTTTGATACAAATAATCTTCAATCTGCATCTTTCATAATTGATAATTTTTGCCATTAAATTTCTCTATTCTTAGTTTACTTTCTTCTGCCATTACTTTGCTCCCACTCAATCAAAAACTCTTATGAGTGAATTCTGTAATCAACAAACACTAACACGCTCTGATACCTGTTGTTAGTATCTTAGAGTATAATTGATTACTTTTGTATAAACAACTAAACACGGAATTGAAACCAAAAGTAATAAGTAACTAGAAATTAGAAACAACAAATAATAGGAGATACAATAAACAACCAATCTATATTAAACTCTTCCAGAAGGAAATACAATGAATAAATATCTCTTTTCTCACACCTCGCAGATGTATAGTAATTCTCTCTCAAGAGTTCTCTCTCTCTCAATTAATTACAATCAACTCAATTACTAAAATTGTACATGCTATGAGGATCTAACCCTACTATATAGAATACTACAACACTAGGGTTCACGAGCCATGCATTCACCACCCTTAGATCCATCTCTTAAATCAAAGGCTCAAATTTTTTCTCCTAAAAATAATAATTTTAGAAACGCACAGAAGTCGGTGTCGGTCTGAAGATGACCGATGCCGGTCGACCCCTAACCGATGTCGGTTGGTTCTGACCGATGCCGGTTACTGTGTAAGCCCAGAAACCTATACATTAGCTCATTAGTGAAGCTTTTAGCTCCACAACTCAACACCTCAAACACCTATAAAATTCTATTTCTACCATGAAAATTTTCAAGAAAGATATGAGAAAAAGTTGGTAGTCTCTCGGGTTGAAAGTATGCATTCTGTGACTACCCTGCACTCTTAGCAACTATTCATAGCCTTTAGGTCTCTAACTCAAAAAATATTACAACAAGAATGGATTATAAATAATTTTAAATAACATCCAATTTCCATTATTTTCCATGCATCACCTTGTAATGAGCAATGACCTTCAAAAGGTTCTGCAACCTAGGTTGCCTGTCATGAGGGTTTAAGAGTCAAAAAACCAATTTGACCGTAGAGGTCCTATTTTGTCCTTATTTTCATCTCCCAAGGATATAATATTCATGAGATATTTTTATTAGGAATTATTCATCACTTTAGGCCATCAGGAACCCAATCTTAATGCAAATTTTCCATATGTTCTTCATGTCAAGGACAAACTTGTAGGTCTTAGTTGGCTTTGTCTTGACTATAGGTGTTTTATCAAGGTCACTTACCTTATTTTATATTATTTTTTTGACTATAAATATTTATGGAGTCATGATAACATTTTAATATCATTCTTATGTAAATTGATTCCCTCATAACTCTTTGTGTCTCAAAACAAGCATACACCCTTCATATAGGCAAATAGGTCTATAGGTTACTTGATTGATTATGAGTATGCAAGGTTTAAGTGAGTATATATGGATGTATATTTATATAATATTCATTTAAGTCTCTTTGATCTCAAATAAATCCTAGCATTCTTTCCATCCAAGCATCCAAACTCTCATACATCATCTTCTCAAGTTTAGAAACCACTTGAGTCACTTACAACCAACCTATAAGTAGTCATATAATACCTTGTCTATATTTGGAGTCTAAGACCTCTTATGTAAGTCACTAAACATTTCAATCTTTCTTTCCATAGTGTTGATTACTTATTTAGTTTCATTTTAAACTCTAAAACTTTTTAAGGCCTTGCAAATACTCATGTTGACTATACATATGTCTTATACCATGTCCTGCCTATAGGTTTCATTGAAGTGTCTTGGGATTGAGACCTGATACCACACTTACTCTAGTGACCCTTAAATTTTCCACATGTAGGTAAAATACAAGACCTATAAAATTTTTGTTTTCAAACTCAAACTTTGACATATTGTTGGCAATTTGGCTTGCCAAGGCCAAATGCCAATCCCTACAACTAAAAACTTTTCATGTCCTAGTTCTTGGGTTCTTAAGTGATGTGTTTGATCATATTGATGTCATTGAATATATTTTTAAGGGAGTGGGTCTTATCCTTTTTATTTTCATACCTCTTTTTAAATGGTATTAAATATTATCATGATGTTTGAGAATGTTTGGAGGTCTATGACAAATAATTGAAGTGGTCTTGTGATCTAAAAGTGCCTTAATGAAGATGGTGAAGAGGGAATTTGATGACTCATCATGAGATTGTATAGTATATTTGGTATATGAAATGTATGGTGATGGATATAAAATTTGAAGGTGTGTTTAAGACATATAAAAGCCTAATTCAATCCTTTTAAGAAGGCTATAAGGTATTCTTCATGATATTCATTAACAATTCTCCTTGTGAAGCTGTGTATATTTCCTAAAAGAGAACATTTGAGTCTTTAAATGATAAATTTTGGGTTAAAAATATAATAAATCAATCATAATACCTTTAATCACCTTCATATTCATGTCATTGCTTTAAGTCAAATATCTTATACTTTGGAAATGTCTCACCTACAAGTCTAAAACATTGTTTTGGCCTCCAAAGAGTTCCCACATGTGAAATATGCCCCATTTTCTCTCCAAATACTTATTAATTGTTTTAATCTCCCTTTTTATTCTTACTCTTCATCATGTTGCCCTAAATTGGTGGATCAAAGCTTAAAGTATGGAGAAAATGAAGGAGAAAGAGGATTTTCATGTGTTTCATGTAAGATGTATAGATTTGTATGAACTTTTCCATATAATAGAGGTAAAAAGTTTGAATATGGAGTCATTACAAGTGTTTTATAGAATATTCATGGAAAAAGTATCTCATAAAGGTTCAAAACTGGTCCTCAAACACCACTGAGCTCCTTTGTAGCTTGAGAAAGCCTTTTAAGTTTTTAGATGGTACGATCATGAGAGAGAATATTAAGATCTAGAATTTTGGAAAAAGGAAGGGGTATTAGAGAGATTATATATTTGGGAATTTTTTCCCAATTTGGCTCTCTCTCTTTTATAAACAATCCTTTACAAGTTAAGGTACTCATAATGGCTTCTTCATTCAAGCAGTGAACTAGTTTTCTAAGTTTTCTCCTCTCTTGAGCATGATGATAGAAGAATGGATGTTTATGAAGGTTTTTAGGAGTCTATTCCACCTTAATATATAATTATATAACATCATCCCACATGTGTGAGGTTATATATATTTGAATAATACATACACTATTAAGTCTACAGTCTATAGGCAGTTTGGAGAGGTTGTATAGTTAAGTGGTTGATCCATGGTTATCAAGACTCATTATGACATTATTTTCATTTATCATTCATGTCTGTTTGTTCATATTCATTTTTATCTCACTTAATCAAATCCTATCACAACATTTAGATCCTTGAAATGTATTATGACACTCTCAGGAGCAAAAGACCCAATCAAGCCTTATATGCATAAAAGCTCCAATCAAGCTTGTGTATGTGATGATTAGAAAAGAGTTGTGATGAACATGTAGGAACAATGTGACACTTCATTTGAACTCTCTACATCATCCGAGGAGTCAAAATGAGCACTTAATGGAGCATTCTAGTCAACACCTTCATAGAAGCCTTGGTAGGTAAAATGATGATGAGTGTCTTGAGTGAAATCTCCAACTACAATAGTCCTATGAAACAAATATCTTGAGAAGGTCGATGAATTATTTGGGGCTCTAGCTCAGAGTTAAATAATAATAGATGAGATCACCTTTACCATTTCATGAAACCAATTAAAATATGAAGAGTACAAATATGAATAGCTAAGACTATGGAGAGAAGGCAACATTGCATTTCCCTTATTAGCAGAAGTTAACATAATTTTGTATTATTTAAGGTAATGGAACTTTTCTTGTTATCATTAATATTCAAATTCTTATGGATAGTTGAGGTTTATCAAATAAATGTGTGGACTATGGAGAGTCAATAAGAGTCTTGGAACAACTTTTATCTCTTGAAGTCCACCTTCTACCTGTCATCAGTCCATACACAGGGTTAGAAGACCACCTACAATAATCATCATGAAGTCACTTCAAAGTATGATAGGAGAGTCTCTTGAAAGACAAGTTGTGAGTGTATGAAGGTTTATGATGTGATTTGAGCAAACTACAAATACCAAGTGAATATCAAGAACTTGTCTTAAGGCATCCACCTTATGTACTATACTTGGAATTGTCTCAATCCATACAATAGAGTTTGACAAGCCTCATAATGACTAAGTTTTGAAAGTGAGAATCAAGGCCTTGGTCTTGGGTAATATGAATAGTGGAATGGTTTAAAATAAGTGATCAAATTTTCAAGGTTGAGTTTTTCCAACTCACCTCATCACTTCACCATCCTACTATCTCATATAAGGTAAGTAAATGATTGCTTACAACCAACAAGTACATTGGCAGTCTTGATATCTATCTGAGTTCTTGAAGGCTATTTGAGAGATTAAGTTCATGGCTGGTATGATTATGATAACCTCAATAAGGTAACTTAATGGAATACAATTTCAAGGCTTTTCTAGCTCAAGGAAACACCTTAACAGAGGCTACAACCATCCTAATGTAGCTATATAGCTAAATATAACAATCTTAGTCTGTGCATTGAATTGGAGATGAAAATGTGATATATAAAGTAGATATTTTAAACCTGATAAGAACTATAAGAAAGTTAAATCTATGGAATAAGTTAATATTTAGGTCTCAACCCAAAACACACACAATCAACTATTCCCAAGGACACCTATAGGTATGGTACTGTGTACTATGAGCAAGGTAAGTAGGTTGAGGAGAGAGAAAAGGATATATGAAGAATGGCTTAAAATTTTGAGAATGACACCTATTAAATAAGGACACTAAAGGAATTTTACATGGAGGTCTCAAGCCTAAGTACATAGTCTTAACTCCAATGAAGACACCTACATGTGACTAAGCAAATAGTTAGTCTTGAAACTAGTAAGGACAAAAGAGAAAGAGTGTGTGAGAGATGTGAAACTTATTTGAAGACTATCAAAAAAAAAATTAAAGGATTGATAAAGGTTAATATTTAGTGATGAAGCTCAATAGACCTAAGAGACACAGTCAACATGCATCTACACACACAATCAATACACTGTCAAGGCCATAAATAGTTTTGAGAGGATTTGAGGTGTTGAATCCTCTATAGGTGTAATTAAGGTCTCAAAATTGATAAAAAGTGTCTTTATTATTGGATTAATATATCCATGATATCCTAAGGGTCATACTCATAGTGGAATCACTCAATATTTTTTCACATAACTTCCCTAGTCCATTGATAGTCATCCATGAGACCAAATGAGCTATAGAGAAGTTTGAGGGTAAGACAAATAGTTGGGATTTAATTAATGGGTTTTTAGACATGAAAAGGTAATGATATTTCCTTAATATGATATTTAGGATTTATGGAAATCAAGTTTCAAGACAAAATGCCCTTGAGGGCTAGTTGAAGAGAGATAAACCTATAACCAGTCTATACATGCCAGTTGAAGACCTTTGTTTGTTTTAAGGTTTGTTTGAAGTTGTATTCACTTTGGGGAAAAGGCTATAAGGTTTTTAATTGTGCCATAATGATAATAAAATTGGTTTAGATGAGATAATGATTAGACTCAGTCAGTTAAGGGTTAAGAATCTATGACTGCTTGCAAACCCTAGGGTAGAGAGATGAAGGGTGTATAGGGAATTGAGTGGTTGGAGGCTTTGAATAAGGAATGTTATCAATCTTAAAATGTGTTTTAAAAGTTCAAAATCCATAATTTTTGTATTGGTAATAGAAATGACCATGCATACCTTTATCTTCTCACACATACATCGACAATGCTAACCTTCAGGTAACCACTTGAAGAAGTAGAGCAGAGTTGAAATTTGAGCATTTAAAGATGAAAATGGTGGTGAGAATATGTTTGAATAGGTATTTTAGGTTAAGGATTATTATATTAAGTAATTACAGGTTCCTCAGACCTCAACACTCAAAATTAGAGCAATTAGGCCTAAAAGCCTATTTTAGGCCTAGAAGGCCTATACCACCTTGAGACACCTTTAGAATCTCATAAGCAAAGATGACCTCATGAGAAGGTATAAAGAAATGATACATGTATTATGAAGGTGATTTCAAGTAGAGAGAAACATGGGAAGGGTCAATTTGGTCATTGGAAGCTAACTCAAATTATGTAGCCCAGGCAACCAATTCGATCCCTCATATTAGATGCTTATATCTTTCACCACTATAGGACTTGGAAAAAATGATCTTAGAATGATTTGAAGATCCATATGTACTTAAGATACATGAAGGATTGAGTTTATTTAAGGGACATAGGTTTATGAACCATTGATAAGACTATAAGCAGGTCCAAAATGCATGTAGAGACTTCATGGTCAACTTCCTTATGCACATTTCTTGACACACATTTTTCATGGGAACCCAAGCTTCTCAAGAAATTTTAAGGGGTATATGGAATAAAGATCTATGGAATTAAGTTTTGGTTTGGAGGTTTGTTCTTTATGAACCATCGTTAATATGGTAGACCTCTAAAACACTCTTTAAACCCTACTACAGGCTAGTTTTGAGAAAAGTGAAGATTTATTTCACCTAAACACCCATGAATCACCCTATAAACACTTTTATCTTGAAGTACACTGAGAGAGGGTCCTGAGCATGGTACCGTTTTATATGGAACTATATGGACCTATCATAAAATAATTTTTTTTAAGAAAACAGTGTAGAAAGAGAGGTACAAGATAGTTTAAGAAGATGCCAATAATTGGAGAATGAATTTTGGCACTTGTTTCACCTTATCAAGACATTGTATACCCAAGGATATTCCTAGAAATACCTCTATGAGCCTCTTCTAATTAGCTAGTCTATAAGAGTTAAGGATAAGGTAACCTAGTCACCTATTTTGACAAGTTTTTTGATGTTTATTCATCAAGGAGACCTAAGTTATGATTTGAGACATTGATTGAGGTCTAAAAATCACTTTTTCATAGGTTTCTAAAGTTTCATATAAGTTTATTATGGCCATCAACACTAGTAGTTAGGCTATTAGGCCAAATTGGCCTAGTAGACCTACTTGGTCAATCAAGTAAAGTTAAGAATGACGTACGGATATTGTTGGATGAGTTAATGCAAAGTAATAATGCCACATAACTGATCCTTATCATACATAGTTAACCCTTGAGTAATCAATCCATACATAATTAATCCTTAAGAGGATTTATTTGACAAGTAAAGACATAACATACTTCAAGATAAGGTTCAATAAGTCAACTACATCTTCAACTACCTCTTTTCAATGCCCAATAACTCATTCAAATATCATGCAAGAGCACCAAACATGGAGATATTTATTGAAGACTATTTGTAACTATTTATAACTAAAGTAATGCTTGAGTTAATGATAAATTGATGATCTTTTGTTGTCTCCTCGATGTCATTCTTCTTGTTCTCTCATCATTATATATATATTGAGGTCTTATGGCCTTAATTGGGATCCCTCATCTAGGTATGAGGAAACTCTTCTAGGTTTTGTACTTGATAGACCTCCTGAGTTAATGAATAAACTATAATAGCTACTCCATTATTGGATTATAGTATGCTTATGATTTTTAAAATGTGTATAAGTGGTATAAATATTCCCTTGGTATGTCCTTGTCACACCTATATGCTAATTAGTTGTCTTATGCAGGTTGTGGGAATTGCCAAAGTTTGGTGATCTTGCTTGAAGTGTAATCTGGTTAAAAGTGCCTCAAGATAGGCTTGTCTCCCTTCTCCTCCAAGTTATGGTTATTCATCAAGACCTTCATATGAAACATTATTACTTAAGAGTTTTGGAGATAATGGTTTAATCCATTTCTAGTTCATTAGTGTTGTTAAGAGTATACGATTGAGTGGATGAATGATTTTGGTGCATCACCATCACTAATATAGGTTTTCCCTTCAAGTTATCTTTATAAATTTTTTCACCCCAAAGCAAATATATTTAGGAAAATGATTCAAAGTTGATACTTTAGAGGAGATAGCCTCGTAATCTAGAGGTTTGGTCTAGTTATAGGTAATCAACAATCTATAGACCAATCTAATGTTAGTCAAAGTTTGAAGGAGAACCAAATAATCTACTTTACAGGGTGTAAATTGGGTTGTTAGTAGTTCTGGTATGCTTAGTGGAATGAGATTCAGCCATTGGAGTACTCATTTGCATCATATTGGTCTTCACAGTAGTAGCTTGAGCATTCATATGTTCATCATCTCTAAGGTAAAGAAGATTCTTATTCATAGTTCATTTATTTTCATATGCATTTTGATTAACTATGACAGCCTATGGGGTAGATTCCTACCATTCATTTCCTTATCAATAACCCTATGATCCATCCTCATTCCATTATGATCCATGTCCATCTCATTATGACCCTTATCAGCCCTACCATGATCCATGTCAATCTTATGATGAGCCCCACTAACCCTATATAGAAATTTATCAGTAGTATGGTGGCTCACACTAACCCTATGATACCCCTCATGAACTTTTTTATCCTCAAAATGAGCCATATTAATTCTAGGATCAACTTCCTTACTAAAATTTCTCTCTATTTTTCCCTCTCTAACCACCCTTCGAAGACACTCATAATTTTTATGATGAGTTGGAGGAGATGAAGAGGATGAATCAAATCATTGCTAATGAAATATTAGCCTTGAGATAAGAACAATCATGTAAAAAATCTCAAGAGTCACTACCTCCTGCTACCCCATGCCACTATACATGGATTGCAATTCCATCTCAGTAGAAAGTTTTTCTAATCATGCCCCAAGCTGAAATACCTTCAATACAAGAGGCTTCTGAACCCAAGTTTTCAACTTGGAAATAATTTTAGCATTCAAGCATAAGCCTAAGTGTTGAAGTCAAGGATAATTCTAAAATCATTCAACCCCCATCCCTCCCTCCTCAATAGCCTAAGGCCTTCCCCTTATAGAAGTCTATACAAGTATAAGATATAAAAGTGATGGTTGTCAGTATTGAATAGACCTATGACCAGAATGAAGAATCGATGGTAACACCTTTGGATTTGACTCAACTTATTGAGCATTTTAAAGGGTCCACCATGACAATTCTTGAGAAGGAGCCTCTCCTTTATGAAGCAAATGAGGAAGATTAAAATGAGCTCATAGAAGATGAGGGTGAATTGAGTGAGCAAGAGGAGGAAATCATCATTGGGACACTCCTTATCAAGGATAGGCATGATTCAATCTTTCATAATGCAAAAGAAGATGAGATACACGATGAGATTAAAGACAAGATGAGACACAAGAGAAAGATGTTTCAATTGAGAAAGAAGAAGATGGTTACCATGAATTCCTTTGTCACATAGTAGCTTCCCTCAATCATGATAGTCTATAAAAACTTGTAGTAGTTACAATAGACAAGTGTAGGCTAGCCAATGAAGATGAGGAACAAGTTGACTTTGAGAGAATGCTAAATCATCAAGCTGATGTTGAATATGAAACAACTTCAAATGACCAACCAGAGATACTAGAGAGTGATTTAAAACTTCATGATCATGATCAAGAAAGTGACATTTTAAGCTATGATGTTTTTGATCTTGCATCTTATAGTATTCAAATTGAAGAAAGTCCAATCACACTTGAGCTTGGTGAGAACCAATCAATGGACTTGTTTGATATCATCAATTCAGGTTACTCTTTACTTTAAGGTGATTCATTTCAGGTTGAGAGAAGTAGTCCCATCAAGTAAGAAGGAGTCATCCCTATAAGCACATCATTCCAAGAAGTTATCTTGTTAGAATATGACTTGTTTGAGATTTTCAAGCAAGGTTATCAATTCCTCACTCCATTTTAAGATGACTCTCCACTCTTATAAGGTGTAAATGAACTCAAATGGTCTTAAGAAGTCATGAAACCATATGTATCTCTCTTAGAAGCCATCCTTATAGCCATAACATAAGAGACACTTCAAGCTATCCAACATGACCATCAATAGTTTATGACTGAGGAAGAATTGATATTGTTAATGTAAGAAATATGGACATGGGAGGAGTATGATTGGGTGTTGGACTCACATGTACAATCCATGTACCTAAAAGTGGAAATAAAAGGCCAAGTTGCTTCCCTAAAAGGCCATGAATGTGATAATGCTCTTAGATGCAAGTGGGAGCTATTAAGATGTGGCAATCATACTTCATGGTGCCATCATGGTCAATCAAGTTTTTTATTTAACCCTGGAGGAAAGAATATGATCTAAGGTTAGCTATTTTAGCTTTTTTGTCTTATTTAAATAAATGGTTAGCACTAGTGAAGTCTATTGCCCTATTGTTTTGTTGTTTTCCTTAGGTTAGGTGTGCTTCTTAGTTTAGGTGTGTTTATTATGTTATTTCTATTGAATCTTGTTGTTTGTTGCAGTCATAGGAGGTGTCACAAAGTACAAAATCTGTTTGGTAATCCAAGGTAGTCATCAAAACTATGTTGTATGTTTCAAACTTTCATTATTATGAAAATTTAGAGGGTTTACTTGACTGGAAGGTTGGACAACGCCTGTGAGTTGCCAAAAATGTTTTAAATTTGACTTATCAAAGCCAAATACTAACCTATAAAAATAAAAACTTTTCATGTCCTAGTTGTCTTGGGTCTTTAAGTGATGCGTTTGATCATCTTAATGTCATTGACTATCTTTTGAAAGGAGTGGGTCTTAGCCTTGTCATTTTCATACCTCTTTTTAAATGGTATTGAATATTATCATGATGTTTGAGAATGTTTGGAGGTATTTGACAAATAATTGAAGTGGTCTTATGATCTAAAAGTGCCTTAATGAAGATGGTGAAGAGGGCAGTTGATGACTCATAATGAGATTGTATAGTATATTTGGTATATGAAAGGTATGGTGATGGATATAAGATTTGAAGGTGTGTTTAAGACATATAAAATCCTCATTCAATCCTTTTAAGAAGGCTATAAGGTATTCTTCATGATACTCATTGACAATTCTCCTTGTGAAGCTATGTATATTGCCTAAAAGAGAACTTTGAGTCTTTAAATGATAAATTTTGGGTTACAAAGATTCTAAATCACTCATAAAACCTTTAATCACCTTCATATTCATGTCATTGATTTAAGTCAAATATCTTATACTTTGGAAATGTCTCACCTACAAGTATAAAGCATTATTTTGGCCTCTAAAGAGTTCCCACATGTGAAAATGCCCCATTTTCTCTCCAAAGACTTATTACCTATTTTAATCTCCCTTTTGATTCTTACTCTTCCTCATGTTTCCCTAAATTGGTGGATCAAAGCTTAAAGTATGGAGAAAATGTAGGAGAAAGAGGTTTTTCATGTGTTTCATAGAAGATGTACAAATTTGTATGGACTTTTATACACAATAGAGGTCAGGAGTTTGAAGATGGAGTCATTACAAGTGTTTTAGAAGAGATTCATGGAAAAAGGATCTCATACAAGCTCAAAAATAGTCCTCAAACACCACTGAGCTCCTTTGTAGTTTGAGAGAGCCTTTTAGGTTTTTAGATGGTACAGCCATGAGAGAGAATATTAATATCTAAAATTTTGGGAAGAGGAATGGGTCTTAGAGATATTCCATATTTGGGATTTTTTTTTTAGTTTGGCTCTCTCTCCTTTATGAACAATATTTTACAAGTTAAGGCATTCACATTAGCTTATTCATTCAGGTAGGCAACTAGTTTTTTGAGTTTTCTTCTCTCCTGAGCATGATGATAGAAGAATGGAAGTTTATGAAGATTTTCAAGAGTATAATCCACCTTAATATATAATTTTATAACCTCATCCTGCATGTGTGAGTCTATATATATCAGAAGATGACATACACTATAAAGTCTGTAGTCTTCAGGTAGTTTATAGGTTCTATAGTTTAGTGGTTAATCCATGGATATCCAGACTCATTATGACATTATTTGAAGATCTAATTCATGTAAATTTGTTTATATTCATGTTTCTCACACTTCATCAAATCCTATCATAACATTTAGACCCTTGAAATGGCTTATGATACTCTTAGGAGCAAAAGACCCAATCAAGCCTTATATGCTTAGAAGCTCTAATCAGGCCTATGCATGCCATAATCAGAAAAGAGTTGTGATGAACATGTAGGAATAATGGGACACTTCATTTGACCTCTCTACATCATCCAAGGAGTAAAAATGATGACTATATGGATAATTCTAGTCAACACCTTCATATAAGCCTTGGTAGGTGAGATGATGATGAGTGTCTTGAGTGAAATTTCTACCTACAACAGTCTTATGAAATAGAGATCTTGAGAAGGTAGATGACTTATTTGGGGGTCTAGCTTAGAGTTAAATAATACTAGATGAGATCACCTTAATAATTTCAATAAACTAATGAAACTATGAAGAGTTAAAGCATGAATAGCTAAGACTATTGGAGAGAAGGCAACATTGCATTTCCCTTATTAGCAAAATTTAAGGTAATTTTGTATTGTTTAAGGTAATGGACCTTTTATTATTCTCATTACTATTCAAAGTATTATGGATAGTTGAGGTTTATCTAAGAAATGTGTGGACTATAGAGATTCAATAAGAGTCTTGGAACAACTTTTACCTCTTGAGGTCCACCTCTTACCTATCATCAATTTGTACATAGGGTTAGAAGACCACCTACAATAGTCATCATGAAGCCCTTCAAAGTATGATAGGAGAGTCTCTTGAAATAAAAGTTGTGAGTGTATGAATGCTTATGATGTGCCATGATCAAATTCTGAATACTAAGTGAATATCGTGAATTTGTCTTAAGGCATCCACCTTATGTACTATACTTGGAATTGTCTCAGTTCATATAATAGGGTTTAACAAGCCTCATAATGACTGCATTTTGAAATTGAGCATAAAGGCATTGGTCTTGGGTAATATGAATAGTGAAATGGTTTAAAATGAGTGATTAAAGTCTTAAGGTTGAGTTTTGACAACTTGCCTCATCACTTCATCATCTTAATGTCTCATACAAGGTAATTAAATGACTGCCTATAGCCAACAAGTACATTGGTAGTCTTGAGATATATCTGATTTCTTGAAGGCTAATTGATAGACCAAGTGCATGGTTTGTATGAGTATGATAAAATCAATAAGGTAACTCGATGTCATACAAGTTTAAGGCTTTTATAGATCAAGAAAACACCTTAAGAGAGGCTAAATCCAACCTCATGTAGCTATATAGCTAAGTTGAGCAAGATCAGTTTTGTGAATTGAATTGGAGGTGAACCTGTGATATGTAAAGAAAATATTTTGAACCTAATAATCACTCTAATAAAGTTCAATATATGGAGGAATTTAATAGTGAGGCCTCAACCCAAAACACACACAATCAACTATTCCCAAGGACACCTATAGGTATGGTATTGTGTACTATGAGAAAAGTAAGTAGGTTGAGAAGAGAGACAAAGATATATGAAGGATACCTTAAAATTTTGAGACTGATACCTATTAAATAAGGCCACTAAAGGAATTTGACATGGAGGTCTCAATCCTAAGTACATAGTCCTAACTCTAATGAAGACACCTACAAGTGACTAAGTAAACAATTAATCTTGAAACTAGTAAGGACAAAAGAGCAAGAGTGTGGGAGAGATGTGAAACCTATCTAAATAATATCAAAACAAAGTTTAAGGATTGATATAAGTTAATATGTAATGATGAAGCCCAACAAACCTAAGAGACATAGTCAACATTCATGTACACACACAATCAATACACATAGTCAATGCCATAGATAATTTTGAGAGAATTTGAGGTTTTGAAGCCTCTACAGGTGTAATTAAGCTCTCAAAATTGGTAAAAATTGTATTTTTTACTATATTGAGCTATCCATGCTATCCTAATGGTCATAATAACAATGGTATCACTCACTATTCTATCACAGAGCTTCCCGTTGACAGTCATTCACATGACCAAATGAGCTATTGAGAAGTTTGAGGGAAAGACATATAATTGGGACTTCATTAAGGGGTTTTGAGACATGAAAAGGTGATGATAGTTCATTAATATTATTTGTAAGATTGATGTCAGTTAGGTTTCAAGATAAAATTCCATTGAGGGCTAGTTGAAGAAAGACAGATCTATAACCAGTTTGTACATGTCTGCTGAAGACCTTTCTTTGTTTTAAGGTTTTTTGAAGTTGTATAAACTTTAGGGAAAGGTAAAAAGGTATTAAATTTTTAAATAATGATAATAAACTTAGTTTATATGAGATAATTATCAAAATCATTCACCTAAGGGTTAAGAAGTTATAACTACATGCAAACCCTAGGGTAGAGAGATGAAGGGTGTATATGGAATTGAGTGGTTGGAAGCTCAGACTAAGGAATGTTATCAATCATAAAATGTGTTTTAAAATTTTAAAATCCCAAAATTTGTATTTTAAGGATAAATTACCATGAAAACCTTTGTCTTCTCACATATAGACTAACAATATTATCCTACAAGCAACCACTTGAAGGCGAATAACAAAGTTAAAGTTTTAAAATTTGAAGATGAAAATAGGGGTGAGAATAGGTATAAAAAGGTATTTTAGGTTGAGGATGTGTTTATCAATTAATTATATGTGCCTCAAACCTCAACACTCAATATTAGACTGATTAGGCCTAAAAGCCTATTTTAGGCCTAGAAGGCCTGTACGACCTTGAGACACCTTTAAAATATCATAAGTAAAGATGACCTCATGAGAATGTGTAAGGGGAAGATAAAAGTATTATCAAGGTGATTTAAAGTAGATATAAATAAGGTAAGGGTCAATTTGGTCTTTGGAAGCTAACTTGAAGTATGTAGCACAAGCAACTAGTTCGACCCCTCATTTTAGATGCTTATATTTTTCACCACTAGAGGACTTGGACCAAATCCTATTAGAAATAGAGGTAAAAGATCATTTAGTAAGATGCCAATCATTGGAGAATGAATTTTATCACTTGTTTCACCTTTTTAAGACATTAGATGCCAAAGGATATGCTTGAAAATGCCTCTATGAGCCTCTTCTAATCAATCGATCTACATGAGTGAATGATGAGGTAACCTAGTCACCTAATTTGACAAGTTTGAAAGTATTTATTCATCAAATATACCAAATTTATGATTTGAGACATTTATTTAGGTCTAAAACTCACTTTTCATATGTTTCTAAAGTTTTATACAGGGTTATTATGGCCATCAAATAGCAATTAGGCTATTAGGCCTAATTGGCCTAATATACCTGCTTGGTCAATCAAGTAAAGTTAAGAATAATGTAGGGACACTATTGGATGAGTAATACACAGTAATCATGCCACATAATAGATCCTTATCATGCATAACTGACCCTTGAATAATCAATCCACACATAACCAATCCTTAAGAGGAGTTATTTGACGAATAAAGGCATAACATACTTCAAGATAAGGTTGAATCAATCAAATACATCTTCATCTAGGTATTTTAAATTCCCAATAGCTCATTCAAAGATCATGTAGGAGCACCAAACATGGAGATATTTCTTGAAGACTATTTGTAACTATTTACAATTGAGGTAATGCTTGAGTTAATGATAGATTGATGATATTTTCTTCTCTCATCCATGCCATTCTTCTTGTTCTCTCCTCATTTCTTATATATTGAGGTCTTATGTCATTAATTATAGACCTCTTGAACTAATGAATAAACTATTGCATCTGCTCCATTATTGGTTTATAGTGTGTTTATGCTTGTTTAGATGTGTATAAGTGGTATAAATATCCCCTTAGCATGTCCTTATCACACCTGTATGCTGATTAGTTATCTTATTTAGGTTGTGTGAATTGTCAAAGTTTGGTGATCTTATTTGAAGTGTAATTTGGTTGAGAGTGCCTCAAGATAGGCATTTCTTCCTTCACCTCCAAGTTATGGTCATTCATCAAGACCTTCATATGAAACATTTCCATTTATAGTTCATTAGTGTTGTTAGATTTACAATATTGAGTGGATGAATCATTTTGGTGCATCACCATCACTAGTATAAGTTTTATCTTCATGTTATCTTTCTAACTCTTTTCACCCAAAGCAAATATATTTATGAAAAGGATTCAAAGTTGATACATTAGAGGAACTAGCCTCATAATCTAAAGGTTTGGTCTAGTTATAGGTAACCCACAACTTGTAGACTAATCCAATGTTAGTCTAACTTTGAAAGAAAGCCAAACAATCTAATTCACAGGGTGTAACTTGGGTTGCTAACACATATTTCATTGAATTTTACATAAAATATAGACCTATTAATCTGTAGACCTGTAGGCCTGCATTCCTATGTTTCAGGCTTTGAATTGAGGCTTGTCTTGATCATCTCAACCTCAAAAATGTCTCTCCATTTCCACTTTACCTTTATCATGAGGTTAGGATCCTCATAAAACATTGATAATGTAGGATTCACTCCCTTCAATCCACTTTTGTGCTTGGAGTTTCTCACACAGTCCACAAACTAAAACTATGGCATGCTAATTGAAAAGAGTGGTATTTGAGTGATCATAAGGAATCATTGATGGATCCATATAACATTGGAGAGAGTGCGACATGATATTAAACCTTAATTTCATTCATACAAATGTTGAAGACCTTAAAACAAACAAGAAATCATGAAAACCACCTTATCAAACTGTGTACAATAGAATTTTTCCAAATTTAGGCCACACATGCCAAGTAGGGATTTTTAAAAACATGGAATATGTCTACATAGACCCTACACATCTCCCTCAATTTTCTTTATTCATTTAACTTGTTTCAAACTACCATTTCAAAGAAGAAAAATAAGCCTATAGAGTTGACTCAGAGTTTTAGACCACCATAGAGTCTTAGTGATTGTTCCTAAAGGAGAGGGGATGAATATGTAAACCAATGCCATAAATTTTAATGTGCTTAAGATCCCCTCCTCTGGAAAAAATATTAGACCCTAATTCTCTCTCCTCTATTCATACCATCCACATGAAATCTACCTTTACAAGCTTGTGAAGAGAGTAATGGAGAGAAAGAAGTAAATTTTGAAATATTGAGACCTGTACCTACACTCAAAATGTGTATTTGACTTTTGGGAGTTTAAAATTACACCATTTCAATATTTTCACATGAAGACAAGTTTATTAAGTCTATACAAGTGAGTGAAACTCCCTTCTTTGGTGTTGAACTACAAAAAACTAACCTATTTTGACTTCCCTCAAATATACACATTATAAACCTCTTTTATAATCTTGGACAAGTGTGATGTATGGACCTTATATTTATTCATCTTTGACACACATTGGATTTAGCTAATAACATATTTTTCTTGAATTTATCTTGCCTTAAAGTTTGTAGAAGAACCTTAACTTCTCCAAACCAACATAAAATGTTTGTATAAGTTGATTAAGGAATGAAATGACTTTGATAAGCAAATAGAGACCCTACGGCACCATTTTGACTCACCTTTTTTCTCACCATGACATGACTAGGCAAGTATAATACCAAAATAATCATTACCTTAATCTTATAAAATAAACCTTAATTTTTGATAACAAGTTTTTAAAAAGACTATTTGAAAACCACATAAGGCATGAAAAAGCTATGAGCAGGGCTAAAAAGATATGAAAAGTAAACTTTTACCTATAGGGGTTGACATTTTGACCTTAGGGGTCAAAATTGGTCAACACTCATAGAGTCAATCAACACAATCACCTTTTGTTTCTTTAGTTAACCCAAAAATTTGAGGGTTTGTGGATTACTAATACCAGAAAGTGCATGGCATGAAATAGTGGGTTGGGAATCTTCTAAATGTGATTTGGTCACTTCTTCTTCTTCACTAGATTGTCTCATCATCTTCTTCATCATAGGCCCCTTCAATGTAGAATAATTTATTCTCAGCACACTTATGACCTTTTCTCCATTTATTATCACAATTGAAACATAATACTTTTGATTGTTTCTCTTCAATTTGGTGAGGAGTCAATATTGTAGGCTGAGGGAAGGTTTGCATTGGATCTAAATGCTATTTGGTAGTAGGAAAAGCCCTTAATTTGACCAAATCTCTTTCCTTTGCCCTACGAGTAAATACCATGGTTCAAATATAGTGTTTAGATTAAACATGTAAACATCTCTTTGGCTTGCATCCTTGAGACCACCCAAGAAGAGATCATTCATGTTGTCATCTAAGATGTCATCCACTCTTAAGGATACATTTTAGAATCACTGAATATAATCTTTGATTGATCTAGTTTGTCATAGTTTTTCTAATTGGATAAAGTAATTATCTATTGCACTATGATGATAGTGCATTTATAGCTCATCCATGAACATTGACCAAGTAACAGTAAGACCCTTATTTTTATTTTGAGTGTAAAACTATTTATACCAAATAAACTACTCTAGCTCTAAATACAATGATGCCATTACCACCTTTTGTCCACTAGATATTTGATGTACACCAAAAAAATTCTTCATTTGGTTGATCCAAGTGAGTGGATCCTTCCCATCAAACTTTTGAATTTATAATTTTGGTGTAAGGTTCCTTAAGTGTGGTCTATTTGGATTTGGATTGGGTTGGATAGAAGATCCACTATGGTTGGGTTGAGTAGTAGTGATTTGTGGTTGGTTTTGATTCAAATTTGAAATGAGTTTCTAGATGACATCATATAAACACTAATTGATTTGATCTATTTTGATTGTCATCTTAGACTATAGGCCCTATAAATCACACTCGATTTGTCTCACCTTATGATCCTCCAAGGAAAATCTTAGAGTAAAAGATCCATCAATTTTTGCTTTTGAATCCATATCCTCTTTTTTAAGAGTTTTACCTAGAGTTTTAGAATTCTTGCTTTTACCCCTAGTTTGTGGTCCTGACATAACAAGATTGGATAATGCCAACCTTGATTTTCACCTTTGACCCGACTTTAATAGAGTGATTTTGATATTGTGTTGAACTGCAATTAGAAAACACAAATAATTAAACCACACTATATTTCTTCTAGCTTTTTGAAAATGTATTAAAATCAGAAAACTCCTTAAATTATAGATTGTAGAAACAATTTTATGAAAAGCAAAAAAAAGGTGATAACTCCTTTAAAAGCAAAAAAATATTAAAAAAAATTCACTAGATTAAGAGATATAATGGAAACAAAATTTTATGCCAAAATTAATGCTCTGATACCACTTGTAATGAACTTTATTCATAATTAAAGCAATAAATCAGAATATAACTAATATATATAAGAATATATGATAAGCCACTTTGAGGGGGAAACCTCCAACACCTTACAATAGTATATAATTCATGAATATGATCTTTTAATTGAGCCACACTCATCCTATATATAGAATTAATGGGGAAAGTCACACCCATTCATTCCACCCTTACATCTTATGAATTCGGCCTAAAGCAATAATTAACTAATGAATGCAATTAAAAATGAAGACTGTGTCATAGGTCGGCCCACACATATCCCTATAGATCATATAGGTTAAGGGCTTAATAAATTACCTTAATGTCGAATAAGTTGGTGTATTATATGGTGCTTAGAATTTCCATTACAACTATACTTTAGGACTTGGCCTACACTACATTTGCTTAGACTACATTACAACCAACCCTTGTATCATTTACATCTTGTTCATTTGAGTTGTTTTATCATTTTGGATCTAGGTTACCCTTGTTTATTATTTCCTTACATGCAGTTTCCTTATACCTTTAATACCCTCTTTCTTGTAACCATTTCTATACTTTGTTGATTTTATCTTGAGACCTTGTTAGATCCCAAATCCCAAATTTTAGGCATAGAAATTAGAACCATATGCTCTCTATATTGAGTGAGGATTACCCTCTAATGGGTCAATAATTGTAAGTTATACATTAATATCTTTAATTATACATGGGCTCTATTTTGATTTATTGTCTATGTCCTAGTCTATAAAGAGAAATATGATTGTTATAGTGGTCATCTTAGCCCTCACATACATTCTAGTGAATCCAACATGAAATCCTATCTCATTTTTGGTTGGATTGATTCACGTGTCTATACCTAGCTTCTTAGAGATTTTGGATTGACAAGTATCTGTTAGCCCTCTAGTTTTTTGATTTGCAAGACACACCTCATTTTCTAAATATTTCTATAGGTCTTTAGTTTTTTCAAGATGAAACAACTTTTTGAGCAATCCATCTAGAAAACCAACTAATATTTTAAAAGATTCTATGCCAAAAATGCTAATTCTTTGGATTCAACCAATATCCATAAGGATTCTCAACATGTCACTTTATACTTTTCTCTTTTTCAAGGCCATCCTTATAACAATTTTAATATGGATTCCATGGGATCCAAATGATATAATCCATACAATACTGATAAAAACCCTAGGAAAGATAGAGTGATCGAAAACCATGAATCTAAGGGTGATGATGAATGCAACTTGGAGTATAACACCTAAATGAATTTTCATCACAAGAATAGGGGAAAGGATCCTACAATTGTTTATCACATCATGATGCAACCTTTTATGTACATGTCTCATTCCCCTACGAATATATTTCAAGAGTTGGGGAAAATCAATTCTTATCTTCCCCTCTCCCTTATACTTCTACCATGCCTAGTTTAGAAACTACCATGGTGGGTCTTAGCTTTGGTAGACCTACCCAAAGCACTGACATCAAACCAACGTCAATGTTTTATCTAATGCTTCTCAACATACTACTCAAGCTTCTACTTCAAACTAAAATACCCATAATTTTACATAAGTAATATTGCAAGTCAGAAACCAAATGGCTAACATTCAAGCTTCCAACAACACCCGAATGCTGAAATTACACAATAAACATATGAAAATGCAATCATAACCTTAATAGGTTTAGTGGGGAGTTCCAAATTAAAATTCCTCCATCCCTCTTAGATATCATCTTAGAAACCTCATTTCATAACTTGCTTTTTGTAATAGAGTCATCAAACATCTTCAAAATGAAACCTTATTACCTCAAATTGCTAACATTGACATTAGTGGAAGTACTACTATATATCATAATTGATCTACTAATCACACTCTACATTTAAAGGAAATTTTAAACCTTTAAAAGGATTGACTTAAATTCAACACTTTTATTGCTACCAAGTTATTAGTCAAAACCCTAACTGGTGATTATTTAGAATGGTTCAATAAAATCAAGTCTAACTCTATTAATACATTAAAATACTTAATTAATGCTTTGGTTTAGGAGTTCCAATCCAATGACTTACATGAAAATAACCTAAAAATATTTTTCCATTGTAAATAATCAAATCATGAGACTTCCTAAGACATTATCAAAAATTTGAAAAACTTAGCTAATAAAGCTAAGTATAAGATGATGAAATATAACCTCTTACATCAATTTACCACTAACTAGAAGACTAGATTGCAATACATTGTTATATCCTTCACTCCCAAGTCATTGAATTAAGCCTTATACCAAGCTAAATGACATGACCACCTCATGTGACAATTTGAGCCTTTCCAGCCTAAACAAGGACTATTCATGTAATCTTGCCAGGAAGCTCCAACAAAGAGACTCTCTCCCAACTCATAGTGGTAATTACCTTCCAACCTCATCCTCCTCCATCACATAACCAAAATCATGATTCTTATCTACCTTTTACTCTCGAATGGCTTAGGAAATTCCTTCCTAAACCTTCACCTTGACACATTGGTAATTTTTCACCCTCACCCCATTGGTATGATTCTAATATACACTATGACTAAAATGGTGCACATGTATTATTGAATTTTTTTATTGTTAGACCTAAGACCTAAGCTATTGTAGGTATAGTGAAAATAATCTTACTCATCCTATCTTCAGTATGTCTTAAATGACTTACATGTATTGTTAAATTTAGTTATTGTTAGACCTAACACCTAATATTTATATTCAAAATTAATCCATCCTAATAAATGTCTTAAACCTAAGAGATGTCAATTGACCTATTTTCACTATGCCTGCAATGGTTCACTTATTGAATTTCATTGCTAGTAAACTTAAGCTTCACATTCAAAATGATTACAACTTGTGAATGTTATTTAAAGTGGGTGGCTGCCACTCTAAATGTGAACCATTGTAGTTATAATTACAAAAAGTGTCAATCATCCTATTGAAGCATTTACACCCTTTATCCACTATGATTGACACCTATTTACATTATACCTACAATGTTTCACATTTAGAGTTGGAAACCACCCTTTCTAAATAGATTGAAAAATGCATACACTATATAAAATATTTTTTACTATTTTAAAAACATTTTTATTATAATTTAATTAATAAAAAATTTGAAAATAAATTATTTTAAATATAATTTTGTATTTTTAACTGAGTTTGATAAAAATAATTGAATTTCAAAACGAAGTTAAATAAAATATCTAAATTTTTAAACTAAGATAAATAAAAATAATTGAAAATTAAAATATTTTATAAACAAAATTGATGTTGATATGCTCTTAAGACATTGGTATGTTCCCATGGTCTTGAAAAAATGTTAATGTGATGGAAACTACATTTCCTCCTCAATGAGAAAAATCGATGTTGGTATGTTCTTTCTATGTGGGGATGTTATCGTGGTTTATAAAATGAGTGAATTTGATAGAAACTATGTTTCATACTCAATGTAAAATTGATACAATCTTGGGAAGCGAAAATGAGTTGCATTGCCAATCTGGGCTGAGTTGCAAACCTGAGTTGTATTGCAATCTCGAGATGCATTTTAAAAATTAAATGTCTTAATCATGGGATTCCTTATGAGAATTGTGACATGAATTGTAACTTATAACTATTATGGGTGTGAGGATGTTGTCTAAATGCCTACGTAGTTGTCTCTTTCTTTTTTCTCTATATACTTTTATTTAAAAAATGAATTATAATAAAGGAAACTATATTTCTGCCTCAATGCGAAATCAATGTTGGTGTACTCTTAAAATCTTTGGTATGTTCTCATGGTTTGGAAAATGAGTTAATGTGATGGAAATCATATTTCCTCAATAATGAAAAAGTTATCTCATTGTGCTCACTATGTATACTCCAGTTTGGAAAACAAGTTATAAAAAAGGAAAATACGCTTCCACCTCAATGCAAAATCAATGTTCGTATACTCCTAGGCTTGTTATATATACTCAACCTTGGAAAACAAGTTATAACAAAGGAAATTATGTTTCCACCTCAATGTGAAATCAATATTGGTATACTCTTACAATGTTTGTTATGTTTCCAAGGTTTTAAAAATAAGTTAACGTGATGGAAACTATGTTTACTCCTCAATGCAAAAAAATGATGTTGGTATGCTATTTTGATGTGGGGATGTTCTCATGGATTATAAAATGAGTTAATTTGATGGAAAATATGTTTCCTTCTCAATGTGAAATCAATATGATGTTGGTAAGCAAAAATGGATTACATTGGCACCTTGGGCTAGGTTGCCAGCCCAAGTTGCATTACAAACTCAAGTTTCATTAAAAGCCTGAGATATCATGCAAGCTCGGGTTGTATTTCAAGCTCAGGATGAATTGCATGCTTGGGATGAATTACAATCCTGAGCTAAAGATGCAGTTTAAAAAATGAACATGATTATCATGGGATACCTTATGAGAATTATGGCTTGGATTTTAACTTATAAATATTATGGGGGGAGGATATTATTTGGATGCATATGAAGTTAATTATTTACGCTTGCTCTATCTACTCAGGTTTGGAAAATGAGTTTATTTGGTATCATGCTAATTGGGTTCATTCTCATTATAATCAAAATCAACTCAAACATCTCAGAAATATAAATTTATACTTAGTTGTAACTTTGATCATGATGCCATCGTAAGAGAATGCCCCTGAGTCTATAACAAAGTTGCTAAAATTCAATAAGTTAAAGTCAAGTGTGATGTACTCAATAAAGCTAATTCTCACTTTAAAATTTACACAAACTCTCTTCCCAATCACTCTCAAAATCAAGTAACAAACAATTAACCTCAAAAATCTTCAAAAACAAATACTAATGCTATAGAAAGCATAATTAACTCTAAATTTTCCAATGGTGAGGAAAACTTGGTTAACATGAACTACACAAAGTGCATTATATCATTGATTCTCAACCTTTTGGGTAACACGTACCTATTCCCTCTTATATAACTATTCAAGTTCATATTCCATATCAGTTCTCAGCTATCACATCTCATGAAATACTAACTTCTATACATTCAACTATATCAATTGACCTGATATGGTCGTCTATGTCTATAATTATATTGGAAAACATTATAAAATTTATTGTGTTCATAACTGTATCGGTAGACCCAATATGGTCTATTATTTCTCAAGTGTATCAACAAACTTGATATAATTTGTTCTTGCTCCTAATGTATTGTTATACTTGATATAATTAGTTTTTATTTTTATTATATTGATAAGCCCAATATAGTCTATTATGTCTCTAAGTACATTGACTAACTCAATATATTTGTCTTAGTTTGCTTCTACTATATCGACAATGTTGAGTCCATCCACATTAACTCAAAATCAAGAAGAAATAGTTATAGGTTCATCTACTATCACATTTGATCATTTTCAAAATTTTATTTCCCTATTATAGTCATATCCAACTCATATTAGATTTAATAAGTGGGTTATAATAGAATATAGTCCTAGACTTCCATATCAAATTCATTTCCTTAAACTTATCGAGAATTACCCAAGGCACCAAAACTACATAATGAAACTTTTGTTTGACACAAAAATTTATTGACCACCATATTTGGGACAAGAAGGTAATTTTATTAGGTTTAATAAAATTATCATGTAAAAATGTGAAGAGATGTCTATCCACATTTATTTCATAATGGATATGACCACATATATTAAGTTTCTCATTGAATATATGTTTCTTGATAAAATCCTTCTATGTGTGGATGAACCTTGTTTATTTATTACCACCCAAATAGATAATGTCCAAGTCAAGTGAGCCTTAATTGATGAAGGTTATTTTACTTGTGTTTCCTCTTTGAAATTCATTAAATCCATTTGATGTTATAATTGTAACCTTAAGTCTACCTATAACATGTGTCAAGGCTATGATTGAAGGCAAATACTTTCCATAAGCTGCATTTGGTTTAATATGATGGTATCACATGTTATAGTTAGGGTTAAGGTTATGATCTTTAATTTCCCCTTATCTCATGACTTATTTCTTGGTTATCCTTGGACCCATCACATGAGGGCCATAACTTCCTCCTCATGCTGATGTGTAAAATTTATTTACATGGGTGTTATCTGTAATGTGCAAGGTGAAACCAAGCCTTGAAATTTTGAACAATCCCAAGAAAATTAAGTCTATAAAATACTTACCCTTGAACCTTTGACTAGTATCCCATTCTGAAAATATCAACATTTTTTCCATCTCATTGATCTAGTTAAAGGCTATGGTAACCACCTCAAGCTTGTGGGAAACATCCTACCCAACCTCCTTAACTTTAATGAAGATGATCCCGGTGATATTAACTTGAAAATTAAAACATTAGATCTACCTCCTAGCTTCATGACTTAGTTCTCACATACTTTGCAACCTTGTTCTCACAAAAATCTAATTTATGAGATATCTAGTTCTATGGTTATTCCTAAGAATCCTATTTTTAATAAACCTTCCGATGACATTGTGGTTGAACCCCTTATATTGGATCACACCACTCCTAATTATGATCATGATTACACATTATTTGTCCCTTATTTTCTTTGGATTCTGAAGCAAAGGAAGTAGACATCTTATGTTATTGATCTTCAATTCAACAATCTTATGAAAAAATGTCATTTCTTCTACCATTAACTTGGTTAATATTATTTGGTCCAGTAGGCTTGACCCTATATATTTTCCTATTGATGCATAATAAGAGTACATGTATCCTTATTTTGATGGGATATCTCGTAATGATTCTTATTCTTCAGTTTATTTTAACATATGTGACATTGAGAAAGCTCATAGTTTGATTACACTAGACACACTTACTAGAGCCCCTTTAGAGTATGCACGATGATTGTTCCAACAACCAATCATATAGTTTCACTAAATTTTATAATAATTTGAATCTAAATCTTCCATAAATGTTGGCCATGTATATAAAGGCAACACCCAAGATGACACCAAAAAATATTTCAATACCTTATTATTCATTTGAAAAAATATCCAGACATTCAGATCAAGAGTGTAGAGCTTATTAAAGATATTTAGAGTGGTAGATGCTGAAAGGTCAATATTCTACCATAGATAGTTGACCACCACATTCATCCACTCTTCTCCACTTCTTTTGCTTCAATTGAATGAGAATACATTCTTCAACTAATTTTCAAGGTTTTTGATATATCCTAAAAAAAGGGGCAAGTCTATTGCCTTTGGAATGAATGTTATACCCATTCTACAGATAGACATGGAGGTCTTCAATATAATTTATGTGAGTTTTCAAGGCCTAATCATTAAGATCCTTAAAAAAATTCTCATGGCATGTCTAATATGGTGGAGAAGCCTCCCTTAGATCTTGAACTACTTATTTAACCAAAATATTTACTTCCTCCTCCTTCACAAGTGGTGTTAAAACCCCACTAGGTTGAACTAAGAAAATTACACAATTTTTATTTTGAAAGTAATTAGATTAATTAACTAATTTTTATACATTGAGTATACTATTAACATAATCTTACAACTTATGAACAATTCATCTCTACTATTAATAAGTTGAAATCAAATTCAATACTATAATTGCATTAAACCAAATAAATCCACTGATTTAAGTATATAACCAAATATAATGTTAGCCCCAAATAGGGTCTCAATGTGCAAAATCTATAAGAGTATTTAGAAGTTCATATAAAAAAATGTAAAGGTACAACTCATTGATAAATGAAATCTAGAATATGCAAAATCATCCATAATACTAATGTACAAACACTATTATGGTACAAAAAAATAGCATTAAATGTTCATGTTTGGAAAAATTCACTACTGTGTAGGCTAGATAAATACAATAATGTCAAGTACATCATTACTATATAATATTTATGAAAACTACTCAAGATAACAATGTAGTATTATGAGTATATATTTAGAGTGGTTCGGATTCAACTGTAGACATGGAGATCATAATCTTGATGCATTACCTCTAATTATGGACTGATGGTCCCCCACACACCTCCCACCTAAGAGTGCCCCTTCCCTTCATGAAGGGGAAAATAATGGCAATGTAGACATCAAGAACTTACCCATAATAGTATGAATGTACTATCACTATTACATACATCAATAATACAAACTATGGAAACTTATTTTATCAACATGACATCATTATTACATATAAATTAGATAATACAATGGGTAGACAATGTATACAATTATAACTTTACGTTGGCCAAAACATTTTATAGAAATTAGACTTCAATTGAACTTGGGTCATAGTCCACTTTAGTAATACTATCTGTTGGGATACATAACATTATTATCTTTCACATTAACTGATGACACATGACTTATGGAAATGTTTCCTACATGTCACTTATTGTCCTTTATCATGAAGGATACCTAACACTATAAAAATAACATTTAAAAATATATATTTCTACTCATAAACAAGTTAAAGGATACAAACATACAATCAAAATCTTGTTCTTTACTCATTTTCACCAAATATTAAAATCATAAGCTAATTTTAAGTCAAGCAACCCTTCCATAAAATTGCCTATAATAATCATGCAACCCATCCATCTTGAAGAGTATGAAATCTACCAAAACAACAACCCTTCCATAAACTTCCTTACAATGATGCAGGGGCATCTAGGGTGTAAGGGCAATCTTGCATCACCTTAAAAATAAAATATATATACTATGTTGCTTTGAAATTTGTTTTTTTAGGATTCTTAGTTCAATTGGAGAACATGTTGAAGTTTCTAATGATTTAGGACTATTAGAATTTGTTGAAGGCTAAAAATAGTAACATACTATTTTTAGTAAGCTTTTATTTGTACATGTATAGACATTAAATTTTACACATAGCTCTGAAATTGTAAAATATAGCCTTTGATGAAATAAGCAACTCAAGATCATTGGTAGATAGTGAGTTTTTAAAGTTTCAAGGCTCAAAATTCTTATATAAAAATATTTAACTTAAATTTTAAAAATTTAAATGACCCTTTTATAGGGGGAGGGGTTAAAAATTGTCATTTCATGAATTAGAATTGAAATGTTGTGTATCGCATCATAAGATTTCCAATAATTCAAATAGTTCATTAATCAGACATTTGATTTAAAAGTTATTATTGTCGGAAGTTGTGTTCCAAAATTTTTAAAATTTAAAATTTGAATTTTCTTGAGTGTGAAAAAGGGATAGCTTTTAAATTCAAATTTTTAATAATAAATTTCTTGGGTGAGAAAATAGATAGTTGGGCCTTTGGGCACCCAAAAAGGGGAGTTATTGGTACCAATAAAGAAGTAAGGAGAGGTTACACATGACAAATCCATCAGTGCATATTGTGGCTCCAACTTGAATGAATTTTGATAGGGTTAAACTTTATTTATGGTGAAACAATCCATGTTAATGTAGTATTATATAATTTTATGGTGTACTTCATTTATGAATGAAATAAAAATTGTTTTATTTTTTTTGCATTTTTTGGAAAATATTTATTATTATGTTGTGTGTGAATGATGGGTGGAGTAGCCCTACATCAAGTGGTATCAAAGCAGTAGTCCCTAAGTGTGTAAATAGATTACCAATCGTGAGGTAGTTTTCACCAGGACCTGAGGTTGTGGGTTTTCTATAGAGATCAATATGCCTCCATGAAAGAATTGTGGTGGTACTATCAAAAATGTTGTGATAGAAGAGGGGTTTAGGGTCCTAAAAAGACAAATCAATGCATTACAAGAGGAGCTATTTAGAGGATTTGAGCCAAGAAGAAGAGAGGAAAGTGAAGATGAAATAGAAGAAGAAGATCATTCTGAAGAACAACAAGGTGTTGTAGGAGATCCTAAGTAAGTTAGGTTGTTGATGGCCATTTCCAAGATTGGAAAAAGGCTAAAGATTGAAGTTTATACATATTCTAAAAATTTGAACCTGAAAGAGTTGATCGATTGGATTAATGCAATGAAGGAGTAATTTGAATATAAAGATGTGGAAGATCCTGAAAGATTGAAATTTTTAAAAATTAAACTAAAAGGCCATGCCAATGTCTAGTAGAAGGAAGTTTAGTTAGAGAGAAATTAGAGAGGAAAAGAGAAGATCACCAAATGGGATAGAATGATGGACAAATTGAAGAGGTAGATTATTCTTGTAGATTATGAGTTGGAGTTGTTGAAATAGTTACAATGTTTAAAACAATCTAACGTGCTGTTAATGAGTATAAGGAATATTTTTACAAGATTATTATCATAATAGGCCATTCATAGGACAACAAGGATAAGGTATCCCATTATAATAATGGGTCAAGGCCAAGCATTCGAGAGGAGGTGAGTCTGGTCAAAATGATTACCATATAATATGAATATCAGTTTTCCATGAAGGTAGAGGATAAGCTGAATAAAGTATTTGAAATCAAATAAAGAGGAAGTGATCACGGTGGAAAATCCTATGGAGGATGAAATGAAGATCAAAATAAGAATGATTAAGCAAGCACCATCCAAAATCAAAGGGGAGGTAAATACCTACCACCCTCGATACCAAAATAATGGTAAACAAAGATGAAGAGGAAGACTTGGACAAGGAATTGGAAGAGGGGGATTCATAGGATCCTATTTCCAATGTGGAGAAGAGGGACATTGAGATTACGAGTGTCCCCAAAATCAAAGATGGAAAAATAGAAGACTTGAAGGTAATGCATGGGTTACACATGTAGATGAAGATGCTTATTCTAAACATTCTAAATATGCTAAAAGAGGGGAAGTTCTTGTCATAAGGAGAGTCTTGTTGAATGAAGATAAAGAAACAGTCTAGAGGAAGAGTCTAATATGAACAAGATGCAAAGTTAGAGTAGTGTTGTGAAATTATTATTTATAGTGATAGTACTGATAATCTATTCTCATAGAAGATGGTTAGCAAGTTGAAATTAGAGATGAGAAATCATCCACATCCATATCAGATTGCATGGTTATAGAAGGACCATAAATCTTTGGTTAATGAGTAGTGTTTAATCAAGTTCAATATTGGAGACTACCATGATTAGGTACTATGTGACATCATCCCAATGGATGCATGCCATTTGCCATTGGGGAGACCATGGTAGTATGATAGGTTTGTTATCCATGACGTCCATACAAACACCTATTCCATGATAAAAGATAGAGTTCATCACAAATTGAAACCCTAAAAGGAGGTAGAAGAAAAGGTATGTAGTATTGCCCAAATTTGTTTGGTTGGTGGAAAGAGTTTTTTGGATGATATGAGGCACAAGTACATGTGCTTTGTGTTGATTCCTAAGTTCAACAAGGATGAATGTGGAGATATACCAAAAAAATTCTTAGATATATTGGAGGAATTTCAATATATTGTATCTGATAATGTACTAGAAGGTTTGCCACCAATGAAGAAGACAAGTCACCAAATGGATTTGATACCAAGAGCCAGTTTTCTAAATAAGATAGCCCAAGAATGACTCTTATATATAATGAGGAGATAAAAAACAAGTTCAAGAGTTATTGAAGAAAGGGTTGATAAGGGAGAGGCTTTGTTTATGTGTGGTACCTATATTACTAACACCAAAGAAGGATGGAGAGTGGAGGATGTGTATAGACTCAAGATCCATCAATAAGATCACAATCAAGTACTGGTTCCCATTATCGAGGATAGATGAGATAATGGATTGTTTGAGTGGATCCAAGTACTTCATAAAGATATATTTGAAGAGTGGATATCATTGAATCCATATTTGAGAATGAGATGAGTGAAAAATAGCCTTCTAGATAAAGGAAGGTTTGTACGAGTGGTTAGTCATGCCATTTGGGTTAACCAATGCACCAAGCACATTTATGCAGCTCATAAATGAGGTATTGAAATAAATTTTGGGAAAGTTTGTTATTATTTATTAATATGACATTTTGATTTTTAGTAAGACTTGGGAAGAACATCTGATGCAAATCAAAAGAGTTTTTGAGAAGCTGAGAGAGGAGAAGTTGATTAATTTGAAGAAACGTATTTTTTCAAAGGAGTTGGTATACCTAGGATTTATTGTCTCAACTGAGGGTCTTAAGAGGGATATAGAGAAAGTAAAGGCTATCGTTGAATGGTCTACACCAAGGAGTGATATAAAGGTAAGATATTTTCATGGTTTGACAAGTTTTTATAAGAAGTTTATCAATAATTTCAATAGTATTTATGTACCCCTAACTAAAAAAATGAGAGGGGATAGAAAGGAGTTTAAGTGGACTACATGAGAAACTAAGAGTTTTGATATGTTGAAGAATAAATTCATAGAACAACCGATTTTAACACTTCCATATTTCAACAAGGTAGTTTAGGTGAATTATGATGCTAGTTATAGTGGTATAGGCATTGTATTGAGCTAAGAAGGTAACCCCATTACTTATTTTAGTGAGAAGCTTAATGATGCTAAGAAAAAGTATTCTATCTATGATCAAGAGTTCTATGTTATAGTTCAGGCTTTGAAGAAATGTAGACATTATTTTTTACCAAAGGAGTTTGTTTTATATACTGATCATTAGGCTTTGGAGTATCTTAATATCCAAGGAAAGTTAAATCAAAGGCAATTAAAATGGGTTGAGTTTTTACAAATTTATACTTTTATTTTAAAGCATAAAAGTGGGAGGTCAAAAATAATTACAAATATCTTAAGTAGAAGTCAAAATTTGTTGACAGAGATGAAGATAGAAGTTTTTGGGTTTGATGAACTCAAAAGTTTGTATCCTAAAGATCCAAAATTTGCAAAGGCTTGTAAAGCTTGTTTAGGACCTATTACTTTAGATAGGATAAGATGGTTGTTTTTTATGATCCAAGATGGTAAGTTGTTTAGAGGAAACCAATTGTGTATTCTAAGGAGTTATATGAGAGAGAACCTAATTAAGGAGAAGCATAATGGAGGGTTGGCATGACACTTTGGTCAAGATAAGACCATTGCTCTTGTTATTTAAAATTATTACTAGCCATAGTTGCATCAGGATGTGAAGAAATGTGTGTAAAGTTGTAGAGTATGCCAAATGACCAAAGGAGTAAGTTGAAATACTGAGCTATATTAGTCATCACTTGTAACAAAGAGACCATGGGAAGATATCAGTATGGACTTTGTTCTTGGTTTACCAAGGACATATAAAGGACATGACTCATTATTTGTGGTGGTTGATATATTTTCAAAGATGGCACATTTTATTCTATGTTAGAAGACTCATGATGCTATTCACATTGTAGAGTTGTTTTCCAAAGAGGTGGTAAGACTACATGGTCTACCAAAGAGTATAGTTTCACACCGAGATACCAAATTTGTTGGGTATTTTGGAGGACCTTATTGAAGAAATTGAAGACTAATTTGAAGTTTAGTTATGTACACCATCCATAGACTGATGGAGAAATAGAGGTGGTAAATAGGAATTTGGGTAACCTATTGTAGTGCTTAGTAGGAGATAAGCCCAAGGGATGAGATTTAATTTTACCACAGGTAGAATTTACTTACAATAATTATATCAATAGGAGTACTAGTAAATTCCCATTCCAGATTGTATGTGGGAGTATTATGATGAATTATTTTGAGTTGAGGAAGATGGACAAAGGAGAAAAGGGTAGTGCTGATGTCGAGGACTTTGCTAAACACCTGAAGAACTTATCCAAAGAGGTAAAAAGGCATATTAATAAGATGAATACTTAGTATAAGTCAAATGTAGAACAAAAGTGAAAGTTTAAGGAATTCAAGGTTGGAGATGAAGTTATGGTTCACCTGAGAAAATAAATATTTCATATTGGAACATATAACAAGTTAAAAATGAAGAAGTTTGGACCATGCAAGATTCTAAAGAGACATGATTCAAAAAATGCCTATGAGGTGGAATTTTCAAATGGAGTTAACATTTCACCTGTGTTTAAAATTGCTGATTTAAAAAAATATCATGAAGGAGATAGAGAGGTTAGACCAATAGAATTGGAAAATTATGGAAACTACTCTAGAAAAGGAAGAGTTAGAAGGAATCATGGATAGTCATGTGGGAAAAAGTAAAAAAAATAGGTAGTATGAAGAATAATTGGTTAAGTGGAAAGAAAGGACTATTGAAGATTCATCACAGTGGTCTAAGGTAGAGGTTGGCCGTCTTGGTTTTACTCAAACACCTAAGATGTGACTAGGTCACCTCTCAAATTACCCCATGTGTCTGATGCAGGAGCATCCATAGTGTAAGGGAAATTTTTCATCACCCCAAAAATAAAATATATATACTATGTTTTTTTGAATTTTGTTTTTTAGGCTTCTTAATTCAGTTGAAGCACATGTTGAAGTTTACGGTTGTTTAGGACTATTAGAATTTTTTGAAGGCTAAAAATAGTAACTTTCTCTTTTTAGTAAGCTTGTATTTGTACATTTATGGACATGAAATTTTACATAGATTTTTGAAATTGTAAAATATAGCCTTTGGTGAAAGAATCAACTCAAGATCATTGGTAGATAGTGAGTTTTTAAAGTTTCAAGGTTTAAAATTCTTATATAAAAATATTCAACTTAAAATTTGGACCTTTAAATGACCTTTTTGGGGGGTCAAAATGGTCATTTCATGATTCAAAACCAATATGTGATAAATCACATCACAATCTTTCCAACGGTTCAAATGTTTCATCAATCGAATGTCCAATTCAAAATTTATGGCTCCTGAAAGTTATGTTACTGGATTTTTAAAATTTGAATTTTGAATTTTCTTGTGCGAGAAAAAGGACAGCTTTCAAAATTCAAATTTTGAATAAGAAATTTCTTAGGTGGGAAAAGGGCTAGATGGGCCTTTGGGCACCCAAAAAGGGGAGTTATTGGTGCCAATAAATAAGGAAGGAAAGGTTATGAAGCACAAATCCATCTGTGCAGATTATGGCTCTAGCTTGCATGAATTTTGATAGGGTTAAACTTTCTTTGTGGGGAAACAACCCATATTGTTGTAGTATTGTATTTTTTGATGTACTTAATTTATGAATGAAATCAAATTTGTTTGAGTTCTTTGTATTTTTTTTTATAAAATCTCTATTATTATGTTGTGTGGAGTAGCCTTTCATCATACAATCACCACACAACCCATCCATCTTGAAGATGATGAAATATAACAAAATAATAACCTAATTATAGTGGAATTGAATATAATATTTTTGACTATTATAAACACTCATAAATTGTAATTGATGTTTATTCCCTAATACATATAGTCTTATACTTAAACTTCAATAATCAGTTAATAATATTGTTTGCATTATCGATCTACTAAATTATAATATGCATTTAATAACATAAATCATAACTTAAAATAGAGTACAATAATCGTTATTGGTTATGTCATTAAAAATATTGGCTTCTCTGATTGTTTACTAAAAGGAGAAGGTCAATTTTACAACCTCAAACTATATACCTATCAAAGTGGTTGAATTAGTATGTCGATTTAAATAAGATAACTTCAAAACATATCACAATCTAATAAAGGTAATAATGTCCATTTATTTTTGATATATAGCATAAATATTATATGTTCCAAAACCACTACTATTTACTGCACCTAATCAAATGAACCTCAAAAGCCTTCATACATACATATACATACATGTATGTATGTATTCGCTCCGTGGATAAATAACAAACCAAGTACTAAAATTGTGTTTGATCAAAGCATGTTATAATTACATACTAATTCCTCATATGGTCATTCAAATATACCACAACATATGAATGAGGGTCACCTTTTGTTAATATAAATTAGCTGAGGGTTTGAGCATTTTTTTAAATATTCATATAAGTTTTTTCAATTGAATTACAACTTGGACAAGATGTCTACTCCCAACTCGTTGGGGTTTTAATGATAACATTTAAAATAAAATAACACACACTACCATAATTTCATTTAGCAAATTAACACAAATAACCATCATGTCATTCATGTTTTCATTTGTTTAAATAATGTAAGCATGGGTGTAATTTTACCTAGTTTAGGTAATCATCAACTACTATTTGTTCAAAATTAGTGAACCATTTTGCATATGGCATGTCAAGTAAATCTGATAAATATAGTCATGTTAGGGTATATACCCTAGCATGAATCCACCCATATGGGTATACAAATGAGAGTTATCTCTCACCCCTAGATCCATATGGGTGATAAATACCTTTTAAATGTCAATAAAATACATAGATTTACATGATTAACCCTGCATAGATATCAAACTTAATAATGTGATCCACTAAATAGACACGTTTTCAAGGGGGAGTCTAGTTATTATCCCCATGACCTCATTTTTTATTAACTAAAAAAAAGGTTTCTATATATTAGACATGTAATATAATAATCTAACTACAACTTGATTTATATTCCTATTTAATCAATAACTCATAAAAACCCATTTTCTTATGGGTACTGTTAGTAACAACTCATCTCATCCTAGAAATGCATATCCATTCTATTTTTTTTTCTCTTTTTCTTCCTTCAACATCGATGTCCCTAAATTTTAATTTTTATTCTATTTTAATTCTCATTATTTCTATTTTTTGTGTTGCATGCCACATTCCTTGCCATATTAAGTGGTTTCTCCTTGTGAAAATTAAATATTACTTAATGAATGGATTGACAACAATTTCTATCCTTTCCTATTTTCCAAGCACAACCAACTAAAAAACAAACCCTAATCCCTTTGAAATGATGATTATATTTGACCATTTACAACATGCAATTTTCAATGATTCATATCTTAATTCTAAAAGTGATAATAAACTTTGATTTTTTTTTGTTTACAAATGATATAATAATATCCACTTCCCCTCAATGGAAGTTTTGTATTCCCAAAAATTTAATGACCAACAAAGGAAGTCTATTAAATCATTATACTCTCAACATGGTACTCATAACACAACCAATTGTTATGCAAGCAATACTAGCATATAATCAATGAGTAGACAATTATACACTCAAAACACTAATACATTCAATAAGCAAGCAAAATATGATAATATAAATAGCTCCAAAATACTATTTTTCAAGAAACAATAGTATGCAAATACTATTTTGCAAGCAACAATATTATTTTATTTTATTTAAACTTCAATTATGTAGGCAATACTAGTATGTAATCAATGAGTAGATAATTATACACTCAAAAAATTGATACATTCAACAAGCAAGTAAAATATAATCATTTAAAAATCTCAATAATACTATTATTCAAGCGATAATAGTATGCGAGTAACATAGAGGTATGACGGTTGCAAGCTTATGAGAACATAATCATGCAAATAAAACTAAATGCAATCATGAAAGTAACATCAAAATGCATAGGTCAACAAGAATATAAGCATACAACACAATTATCCATGAACAAGGTATATAACATATAACAAAATAAAACATAACACACAACCAAACACTACTCAAGCAACTATGTGAGTGTGTGATTGTTCTATTTTTGCTATTTTTGTCCTCAACGATCATGACCTACCACCCTATTGCCTATGATTCTCTCCCTCTAAATTATTTCTAGAGGTGTGTAATTATCTTGTATCCATCTCATCCAAAAAAAATAATTAGTCTAATATACTCATAAATAACTAATACTACTAATATAGAGAAATGCTTTAATGAACTACTACAAATCCAACACAAATGCATATATAATTACATCAAAACTTAATTTCCTTAATCAATATAATATTTTAAATCCTGAATATAATTCTAAAATCATCATCCAAACAATCACAACAGTAATTAAATAATAATTTAAAATATAAACAACAATCCATATTAAAACAATAATAACAATTTACATCTGATTATTTAATGAAAATCAATATTTTAACTAATCAAGAGTCTAACCATCTATTAAAATAAGTGTTGTTTATTAAGGATGATCTAGGATGTAACATCCTCCCCCCTTAATTAGGTCATCATCTCGAGATGTTACTATAAATAAACATGCCTGAAAATGTAATAAGGTCAACAAAGTATATCAATCAAATAAATGAGAAAAATTAATGAAATCACTCATAATTCTCCCAAGTGGAACTATCTTCAGAATTTTGGTCCCACTAGACCTTGCATTCAGACACTTCTCTATTACATAAGTTAAGATTATGTATTTTTAATGTTCTGATTGGCTTTATTATTACCACTATGGGATCCAGAACTTGTAAAACATTCTAATTAAATACATGTGAAGGATCAACCACATATTTATTTAAATAAAACTCAAATCATATTAAGAATTTGGGCTAATGTTGTTGGAAAATCAAGTATGTAATCAATAAGTTAATCACTTCCAATAAACCTCAAAATATGCTACATATCTGGGTGCTAATTTGGTCAATTTACCAAATTTAATAGAGTTATTTTGGGGTTTAACATGTAAAAAGCCATTGTCTCCTATTGAAAACCACCTTGTTATTCTTTTCAAATCAACTTAGCTTTCCTACCTATCATTACCTTTAACCAACATTTTCCTAATGAGTTTAACTTGTTCTTCCATTTCAACAAATAATTTAGGTCAAAAAAACTACTTTACCCTCTAATTTATCCTAATAGATAGGTGTTCTGCAGTTTTTTCCATACACAACTTCAAATGGTGACATTTTCAAATTTGAATGGAAAGAGTTATTTTATGTAAACTCAACTAGTGGAAGGTATTCTTCCCATTTATATTTCTGATCCATGCAATACATCTTTAATAGATCCTTCAATACTTGGTTTACCCTTCCTGTTTGCCCATCTATTTCTGGATGGTAGGCTGTGTTGAAATTAAGCTGAGTTCCCAAATCTGCATTAGGGTTTGAAAAAACATAGAAGTCATGCGAGGGTATCTATCAAAAATAATTTTCTTAGGAATTCCATGAAATCTATAAATTTATTAAACATTTTCTCCAAAATTTTTGCATCATTTGTCAAATTGCTTGGTATGAAATGTACCACCTTGGTTATTTGTTAACTACCACCAATATCACATCATACTTTTTCCTAGACATGGGTGGCCCTAAGACAAAGTTCATACTAATGAATTTCCATTTCCATTCCAGGATGTCATGAGGTACAACAACCCTACAATATGATCATTCTCCTCTTACACTAATCAACATTTTAAACATCTAGACACAATCAACTGCATCTTTCTTGATTCCTTTCTATAAATACAATGGTTTAAACTTTTCCATCAACTTGGACACTCTTGGATGACTAGAGTAATGATAATTATGTAAATCATTAAATAATGTAACTCTCAAATTTTTGTTTGGCACATACATTCTCCCATTAAACCTCAAGATTCTATCTTCCTCAAAATGAAAACCTTCACATCTATGATCTTGAGGGTTTTCTACTAAATCTTTCTTGAATTTCTCATAGAATTCATCTCTTGGTGAGAATTTCAAACCATGATCCTAGAAAGTACTTCTAATAGTATCCATATTATCTTTTACAACTTAGAGCATCTACAACCCTATTTTCCTTACCTTAATATAATTGATATCAAAGTGATAGTATAAAAAAATTTAAGCCAACACCTTTGCTAAGCATTCAAATTCAGCCATGTAAAGATATACTTGAACCCTAGATTATTGGTCTTGAGTTAAAATAGTTTCCCTAATATAAAACTCCTCCAAACTTGCAAGGCATGCACTATCAAAACCAATTCCAAGTCATGCTGAGCATAATCGGACTCATAAGGATTTAATTTTATTAACTCATAAGCTAATACTAAGCCTTCTTGAAATAACACTTCACCTAAACCATATCTAGAAGCATCTATTACCACAAAAAAATGGTCATTTGGATCAGGAACACACAAAACTAGAGAAAAAGTAAGGTCTTTTTTTAGTATTTAAAAGGCTTCTTCACACGTATCAATCCATATGAATCATTACTCTTTCTATTTCAAAGAGGTGGTGGAGTTAGCTATTTTTTAAAAAAAGGGTACAACTTTCTTGTAATACATTCTTGGGTGCTAGTTATTCCATGATGTCTTTTATATTTGCTAGATCCACCTATATTATTTTAGTTGAAATGACATACCCCAAGTGTTGCATCTTCTTCTAAAATAAATCATACGTAGTTTCCCATAGATATTATGTTTTTAGAGGTGTTGAAAAACCAAACACAAGTTCTCAAAATTCTCTTCTTCATTCTTTGATTATATCATAATATAATCTAAGAAGACAAGCACAAATTAGTCTAGATAATATTTAAACACATTGTTCATAAGATTCATAAATTTTGTAGGTGTATTAATTAATCTGAAGGGTAAAATTATGAATTCATAGTGCCCATACCTCATTCTAAAATTAGTTTTAGGAAAATTTTCCTTGGTTCTTAATCGATTATTTCCTTCTCTAAGGTCAATTTTTGAAAATACTATTGCACCACACCTTTGATCAAAAATATCATCAATGTGGGGTAAGGGATACATGTAATTGATGGTTTCATTATTCAACATTTTATAATTTATACCAATATGAAGAGTTCCATCTTTTTTTTAACAAACACCATTGGTGCTCCTCAAGGCAAAAAACTAGGTAATATTAGTCCCTTGGATAACATCTCTTAGATTTGGGATTTCAACTCGACTAATATTATTGTTATTCTATAAAGTGCTTTGGATTGAGGCTCAGATCCCAAAATGATATCAATTATGAAGTCAAATTCCTTTTTGGGAGGTAATCCATGGAGATGTTTTGGAAATACATCTCAAAATTCTTGTAAAAATGGATAGTCTTCAATGGTAAGATCTTTAGGTTCTCCAACCTCATCTACCTTAACCAAAAACACTTGATATCCTTTCTGTTGAGCCTTCTTTAATTGAATGATTGAAATCTACCTTAACTCAAGCTCCTTTTTTTATTTTTGGATTTTGGTTTGATTATCCAAATCATTTAAACATTCAACCTTCTTTACAAAGTATTCTACTTTTATTTATGCTTCCAAAGCCAATTCAATCATAAGATCACATCATAAAAATCTACTATAGTGGTGAAATTGAGTAATTCCACTTATGATTCTACTATGCAATTATCTACTTTGACTCTAATTTATTCCCATATTACACAATCTATGCATTTGTTATATGCCCAACTTTTATTTGTAGTTTATTAAGAAAATTAAGAGAAATAAAACATTTAATAACTACAACATCTATCAAAATAGAAACATAATGCCAAAATAATGTACCTAACACCTCTATATGTGATACCTAAAATTTATCTTAATTATTGTCAACTGATGTATAGATCCACTATTTAAAAATCCCTTGTTGAGAAGATGATGATGAAGGGTTCTTGAATTTACTTCATATCTTCCATTGATGACCATATTTTGCATAATGATCTCCTCTAAAATTAAAACATCCACCTTGCAATCCTTTTCTTTTAGGTGGGTTACCTCGTCTATTCCCATCTCTGAAGCAATTTATCTATTTATTTTCCCCTAAAACATTGTTAAACATGACATTTTAAATATTGAATATGGTTTGAAAATCCATAGTATGCTTCTAATTCTTCTTTTTAAATAAAAATTTGGACCACTAAACTTTTTTTAATACTTGTCTTTAACCTAAACAATTTATTTAAGTTTCTATTCTTTCTTGAAAAATTTATCAAAGACTTGATCCATGGAACTAGGTCCATGCACATTTAATTCCCATCAATCTATGGCCTCAGACCCACAATGAACTTCTGAATTGGAAACATTCATATATTTGGTATTGGGGAACATATTTGAGAAGATTGGTAAATTGTTCCCAATACTCAGTCATTGATAACTCACCTTGTTTTAAGTTCTTAAAATATGTCAACTTTTTATAAAAATACAATTATGACAATCATTGTGAATTGATTAGTGTTATGAACTACTCCCAAATGGTGGTGGTGGAGTTGAGACCCATGTCCATCTTCTTATTAGCCCACTAGGTTATCACTTCACCAACTAGTTGGTATGCTCCCCATATTGCTTTAGTCACCTCTGAATAATTTTGAATTTTGAAATAATTTTTCATCTTCGTGAGTCAACCTTCTGCCCATCTCTCAACACTGTTCCATAAAATTTAGGTGGATTCACCTTTTTCATTCATGCACAAGTTCTTTAGCCACTCACTCCTAAAGATTGATGATCTTCAAGTTGCTTTTGTTCTTACTCTTGGTTCTCTTCCTGCTTAACTTGTTTTTTCTATTTCTCTTCTCCTTGTCATGTCCATGTACCTCCTATTCTAAAGCTATAATTATGTCTCTTGTCTCATTCAAGATTGTGAATATTTGATCAAGCCTAGAAAATTGTTTTATGACTAACAAGTTGGGATGAGGTTGTTGATCTTGATGTGAAATTAATTTAAAATGAACCCTTACATGTACCATTCTCTCTTATTAATAAGTGAGGAGAGATAGGTCAACATTAATGGACTTATAAGGTCTGATCATTTTAACCTATGCTCTGATACCACACGTTAAAACCCCACTATGTTTAACTAAGGAAATTATATATTTTTTGAAAGTAATTAGATTATCCACTGAGTATATTATCAACATAATCTAAAAACTTATACACCATTCAAATATGTTATTGACAAGCTGAAATCAAACTAAAAATAACAGGTACATTTTACCAAATAAATGTATTAATTTAAGTATATATCCACATATTATGTTATGTTAGGAACCCATGCTACCCCTTCTCTTTAATTTGTTAATATAATAGTTGCTATAGATGCATATGTTTTATAAGTCATCCTATGATTATTTTTTTTATCCCACATTCATGGAAAGTACTAGTTACTTAGAGTAGACTTAATATATAAGTAGGTGTTGAGGCTAATAAAGGCATCTAAAAATTTATTGTATTGAGCTTGCTCAAAGGAGGTTTCCCCTTTGAAGAGGCCAACAATTCTATAATTCAACCATTATAATTTATTTCTACTTATTTGAGTTAATATATTGCTAATTTTCATAGTTTATTTCATGTATTTGCAATTATCTGCTAACTTGTTCAGGAAAGATCTTCTCATCTTATATTAGAGCACTTTCTAAAGATAATTTTTTTATTCTCAAAAAGTCTCATCTCTGTTTTGCTACATAATTAATTTAAATAATTTTCTATATCACAATAATCTATTTTGTATCAAGGTAAAAATTTGTCTGCATAACTATGGAAAGTGCTTGGGTGAAATCCCTAAAAATCATTGTAACATAGGAACCCCAAAGTAGCTGTCCCTTTGAGAGGACCTACCAGCAAAATGAGAAATGACCCCTTTTCAATTGAGTAGTTCTCATCCATGAGAAAAGCCAAGAAATATCACTTAGAGGTAAATTTGTGGCTAGAAATTTTTTGGAGAGTGGTACCCAGATAGCATTGGTGGCCAGATAAATATTTTTAAAAATTTAGGTAGCCGTTGAAACTTGGGGCCTATTTTTATCAATTTCAAAATATTCCCAGTAGACTATCAAATAATCCATCAACAACATATTAAAATACTCTTAGAGGACTTGCATTCAGATAGTTGACAATAACCATAAACCAAAAAATATTTATAAAACTATCAATAGATTACTAGAAGACTCTCAAAGGATTTGCAACCAAATATTTGACAAAAAATAGAAAATAGAAACCAAAAATTGAGTAATTTTTTTTCCATATCTCTCTATCTATAGCCCTATTGATCCTCAAACTTTATTTGGACACCTAAAATTATATTCTATACATTTTCCTCCTTGAGGTCCCATATCTTGATTCTACTCCTAATTCTCACAAATGTCAATTTTCCCTTTTTTGGGTTTTTCCATAACTTCTATTTTTGTCTGTTTGACTCAAATTTTTTCCATAGTGTTCATGTCCCTTTTATTCTCCTCTGTCCCTCTTTGATAAAATTTTCAATTTTTCTATTTTCACTCCTGAAATTTCCCTCGCCTTCGTAAATCATACTCCCATTATGAAAAAAAATAAGTAAAAATACCTTTTTCCCTTCCAAATTCACCCAAATCATAAACTTTCATTACTAAATGTGTTTTAACTCTAGTTTTTCTACCCAAATGAAAAAAAAATCTCTTTTTTAGGTCATGGTAGTAATCCGAATATGACCAAAAAATATGGAAGATGAAATTACCACTTTCAAGACACATCAATGATATTGATGAAAAATTTCTTGGCCTTAGTCTTCAACATACTACCTTGAACAACAGATGAAATTTAGAGTCCTCTTTTGACACTAAATTTTCTTCTTCCAATAATTTTTGTGGATCAAAGCTTGATTTTCCTTGATTTAATGGTGTAGATCTGACTGGATGGATCTATTAGGCAGAATAGTATTTTAATCGGCATAATAATTTTGATTCTAACAAGGTTCCACTTACATCCTTTCACTTGGAACTTGAATCCCTTCAATGGTATCATTAGTATACCAAGGCTCATGATGAGCCAAGATGGACTAATTTTTGCACCTTCATTTTGCAATAGTTTAGTTCTAGTACCTTTTATGACTTCATAAGAGCACTCACTAAACTTTGCCAAATAGGAACTATGAGAGAATATCAAATAAAATTTAAAAAACTAACTAATCACATAGAGGGATTGTCCAATGAATTTTTCAATATTTTTTTTGTCAGTGGACTGAAGCATGTAATTCAATTTGAGGTTAAACTGTTCTGACCCAACATGATGATGAAAGCCCTAGGGTTGGCTAAATTGGTAGAGGATAAGATCATAACTCAATAGTGATTTAAATCTAATTTTGCTTCATTTAAAAATATAACTCCATAATGATTTGAAATAATTCCAACCCCTATAATCACTCCTATCAAACATTTGATTAAAGTAGAGATGCAACCCCATAGAGAAAAAGGACTATGTTATTATTGTGATGACAAATTCACTCAAGGACATCGATGTGTCAAGAAAAATCTCTACCTATTGGATGTGGACTCTCCACTCAAAATGAAATATTGGGAAGATGTTCAAGATACAACAAATGATCCAAAATAATTTCAGTTGATTGTGAAACCTGATTCTTAGGAAGACCAACTAGAGATCTCTCTGCATGCCTTAGTAGGAGTCACCACCCCACAAACTAAGTGAGTCGGGGTTTACTTCAAAAAGTTCCCTCTCACAATAATCCTTGATTTTGGTACCACTTATAACTTCGTTGACCCTTAGATCACCAAATAGATTGATTATTTTATCTATCCTTGTTCCAACTTTAAAGTCATGATTGCCAATGGGGGCACATTACCTTGTAAAGGGAAGTGTTGCAATATGAGTATCTATATTGGATATTATAACTTGCTCTCAAATATTTTTGTCTTTCCCTTAGGCAGATGTGATGTTGTTTTGGGAACCCAATGGTTGTGCACACTTGGACCCATCTCAGGGGATTTTGTTAAACTTTGGGTACAATTTTCAGACAATGGGTAAAATCATACATTGAAAGGCTTACAATCGAGGTCTCTCAACATCATTATTTAAAATTGCATGGAAAATATTCTTAAGAATAATTCACATGACATCATTTCCTAGCTCTATTCTATTCAAATATAACCATCAATGATCTCCACTCCTTCTGATCTACAAACCATTTTTCATAGGTATACATGTGCCTTTGTTGAACTAGTGAGATTGCCACCTTTATGGCTAGAGGACCACCATATTCATCTCCTTCCTAAAAGTGTTCCTCCCAACATCAGGCTCTACCATTACCCATTTTAGTAAAAGACTCTTAATTGAGATGCTCATTTGAGACTTACTAAAGTAAGGAATTATTCACCCCAATACCAACCCATATTCTTCCCCAATTTTATTTATTAAAAAAAAGATGGGTCATCATGCCTATACATTTATTTCTATGCACTTAATCACATCACCATTAAGGATAATTTCCTAATCCCTATTATTGATGAGCATATTGATGAGCTTCATGGTGCTCATTTTTTCTCTAAGTTAGATCTCCACTCTGGATATCACCAGATCTGGCTTCATGAGGATGATATCCTTAAGATAACTTTTCACATGCATGATGGCCACTATGAGTTTTTGGTCATGCCCTTTGGCCTCACTAATGCTCCTTCAACATTCTAGACATTGATGAATAAAATATTTTGGCCCTACCTATAGAAATTCATTTTGATCTTCTTCGATGACATCCTCATTTATAGTAAAACATGGTTTGAGAATCTCCAACATCTAGTGCTCACACTGAAAATTCTCTTTTGACCATCATATTTATGCAAAATAGTCCAAATGTGCTTTTGTCTAGGACAAAGTGGAGTATCTTGAGCATATTATTTCAACCCAAGGGGTTCAGGTGGATCTTAAAAAATAGTTGCCATGACAAATTGGCCTCATTTTTAGACACTTAAGAGCCTCTATGGTTTTTTGGGGCTAACTGGATACTATCACAAGTTTATCAAGGATTATGGGAAGATTGAAGCTATGCTAATAGGTATGTTGAAAAATGATTCTTTTACATGGACACAAGCTGTTGAGTGTGCATTTGAAAAATTGAAACAAGCTATGTGTACTATACCTATTCTAGTTATGTTAGATTTTTACAATACTTTCACTATCAAGAGTGATGCTTAAAATAATGGACTTGGTGCTATTCTACTTCAAGAAGTATTCTCCATTACATTCACTAGTAAATCTCTTTCTGGTAAGAATTTAACACTCTCTACTTATGAGAAGGAAATGATGGCTATTCTACATGTAGTATAAAGTGGTGGCCATACCTAGTAGGGAATCATTTTTTCATCAAAACTAATCACTAGAGTCTAAAATATTTCTTAGAACAATAGGTCTCCACCCCATCACAATAAAAATGGGTCAAAAAACTCATGGGTTATGACTATGAGATCACTTATAAGGGTAAGGATAATATTATAGCTGATGCTCTGTCTCACATATTTATAGACCAGGCTTTCCTTTCAACTATTTACATGTATATTTCAAATTGGTTTGATCCTATAAAATAGGGGTATGTTACTGACTCTTTATTATCTCAAATCATTCAATAGTTGACCACTAACCCCTCTACTATACCACATTATTATTGGGATGGTGATTTTATATGATACAAGGGTCATTTGGTGTTCCCCAAAGCATATATATTCAACAAGTTATATTTTGGGTTTTTCAAAACTTATGAGTGGGCATGACGTAACTTATTTTGAAAGGGAATGAAAAAGACAATTCAATGGATGGTGGATGAATGTGATACTTGCCAACATAAGAAGGGTGAAACCACACTCATTCCTAGGTTTCTCGATCCCTTGCCCATCCCTACCAGGATTTGGATTGATATTTTTAGGGATTTCATTGAGGGGCTCCCTAATTTTGGAGGAAAAATAATGATCTTGGTTATGGTTGATCACTCTCTAAATATAGTCATTTTTTTTCCCTCATCCACCCCTATACTACCTCCATAGTTGCACAAATTTATTGAACCAAATTTTTAATATTCATGACATTCTTTCATCCATTATCTTAGATCTTGATGCAACCTTCACAAGCCATTTTGGATAGAACATTTTCAACACACCAACACTCAACTGAAGATGAGTTTTGGGTATCATCCATGAATGGATGACTAGATTATAATTATCAACAAATGCTTAGAAAATTTTCTTCATTGCTTCACCTTAAAACAATAATATCTATGGAAAAAGTGGCTCCCCCTCATAAAATGGTGGTACAATACCTCCTACCACACCTCAACTAAAATGACTCTATATAAAGTAATCTATGGTCAAGCACCACTAGTGATCCTTTCGTACACCCCTAATAGTTCATCGATTTAAGTAGTTGACATGATTTTCCAAACCTAGGATTTTATCCTTAACACCCTATGGGATAATATTCATATGAGACAAAATTTAATAAAACAACAAGCTGATTGACACCATTTTGTTCACATTTTTCAAGTAGGTGATATAGTTTTTCTTTGCCTACAACCATACAAACAATCTTTCCTAAAACTCAAAGGGCATGATAAGAGAGCTCCCAAGTTTTATGGGTCCTATAATGTTCTCAAAAATATTGGGTTGGTTACTTACAAGTTGGAGCTTCCACTTCCTGAGTTCACCCAATATTTCATGTCTCTTGTCTAAAAAATATTCTTGGCACAAACATCAGAGTGCAAAATATTTTACCAAATCTTGATAATGAGGGATTCATCCTTCTTGAGCCAAAGGTAATCTTGGATAGGTAAATATGATAACCTAACTCCCACTCTATCATCGAAGTTTTAATTCAATGGTATGAAATGCAACTAGAAGATGCCACATGGGAACCACTATTTTAGATTCAACACCAATTCCCACATCTGAAGCTTTGATGACAAATATTTTTCTAAGAGAGAGGGGATGTTAGAAACCCATGCTACCCCTTCTCTTTAATTTGTTAGTATAATAATTTCTATGGATGCATATGCTTTGTAAGTCATCCTGTGAGCATTTTGTTTTATCCCACATTCATGAGAAGTACTAGTTATTTAGATTAGACTTAGTATATAAGTAGGTGTTGAGGTTAATGAAGGCATCCATGAATTTATTGTATTGAGATTTCTCAAAGGAGGTTTCCTCCTTAAAGAGGCCAACAATTTTACAATTCAACCATTATAATTTAGTTTTGCTTATTTGAGTTAATATATTGCTAATTTTCATAATTTATTTCATGTATTTATAATTATCTACTAACTTGTTCAAGAAAGATCCTCTCATGTTAGCTCCAAATAAGTTCTCAATGGTGAAAAATCTATAAGAATATGAAAAAATTCATATAATAGAATGTAAAAGTACAACTCATTGATAATTGAAATCCAAAATATGCCAAACCATCCATAATCATAATGTACAACCACTATTATGGTAAAAAAAATAGTAATAAATGTTCATGTTTTCCAACAGCCACTAATATATAGATCAAATAAATATATTAATTTCAAGTACATCAATACTATATAATTTTAATGAAAATAACTCAATATAACATTATGTTAGCTGTTAGTATATATCTGGAGTGGTTTAGATTCTGCTGTATAGAAGGAGAACATCATTTGGGCACTTTACTGACATTCCCCCACACACCTCTCAACTAGGAGTGACTCTTCCCATTGAAAAAGGATAGATAATGGTGTGAAGGTACTATCACTATTGCATGCATCATTGATACATACCACATACACTTCCTCTATCATTTTGATATCATAATTACATGTAAATTAGAAAGTATAATGGACACATAATTTATACAACTATAACATTACTTTGGCCAAAGCATTTTATATAAATTAGACTTCAACTGAAGTTGGTTCATGGTCCACTTTAGTGATATTCTCTGTTGAGATACATAAAATTATTATATTTCATGTTAATCAATGATGAGTGACTTATGGAAAGGTTTCCTACCTATCACTTATCATCCTTTATCATGAAGGATAACTCACACCATAACAATAACATTTAAATAACAACACTTATACTCTTAAAAAATTTAAATTATATAACCATACAATCAAAATCCTATTATGTATGCATTATTGCCAAATTTTAAAATCATGAGATAATTTTGAGTCAAGCAACCATTCCAAAAACTTGCCTACAATCATTATGCAAACCATCCATCTTGATGAGTTTTAAATATACTGAAACAAAAACCTAATCACATTGACATTGAATCTAATATTTTTGAGTATTATAGACACTCATAAATTGTATTTTATGTTTAGTCCCTAATACATATAATATTGTATTTAAACTTAAACAATCAATTTATAATATTATTTGTATTATCGATCTACTAAAATATAATACATATTTAATAACATAGATCATAATTGAAATTAGAAGACTATAATCATTATTGGTTCTCTTCAAAAATACTGGGTTCTCAGACTATTTACTAAAAGGAGAAGATCTATTTATAACCTTGAACTATATACCTCTCAAAGTGGTTAAACTCAAATGGTAATTTAAACAAGATAACTTCTGAAAATCTCATAATCTAATAAAGGTAATTTTGTCCATTTATTTATGCTGTGTAACATAAATATTGTGTGTTCCAAAACCACTATTTTTTACTGCACATAATCAAATGAACCTTAAAAACATATATATATATATATATATTACTTGGACAAATAACAAACCAAGTTCTAAAATTTTGTTTGATTTTAGGAGGAATTAGTATGGAATTACAACAAGCTTTATTCAAACAAAATTTTAGAACTTGTTTGTTATTGGTTTGAGGGAATATATATATTCCTTGGACAAATAACAAAGCAAGTTCTGAAATTCTCTTTGAATAAAGCTTATATATATATTGTAAAGCTTATATATATATATATATATATATATATATATAAAGCTTAATAACAAACTAAGTTCTAAAATTCTGTTTGAATAAAGCTTATTTTAATTCCATACTAATTCTTCCTAAATTCATTCACATATACCACATTATATAAATTAGGGTCACCTTATTATGAATAAAAATTCACTGAGGGTTTGATTTTTTTTTTTCAATATACATAAGTTATTTCAATTCAACTACAACCTAGACAAGATGTTTACTCGTAACTAGCTAGGGTTTTAATGCTAACATTTACAAGAAAGGAACACACACTTCCATAATTTCCTTTAGCAAAAGTTTACATAAAATAACCATCATGTCATTCATGTTTCCATCTATTTGAATTATATAAGCATGGGTGTACATTTACCCACTCTATATAATCACCAACAACCATTTATTCAAAATTGGCAAACCATTTTGCATATGCCATGCCAAAAAAATCTAAAATCAAAGTATAAAATACAACCATATTAGGGTATAGGCCCTTGCATGAACCCATCCATATGGGTCTATGGGTGAGATTTCGATCTCAGCACTAGATCCATATGACTGACAAATCCATTTTAAAAGTCAAAAAAATACACAAATATACACAACTAGTCCCACATATATATAAAACTTAATAATGAAATCCACTAAATAGACACATTTTCAAGGGAGATACTAGTTACTATCACCATGATCTCCTTTTTTTTAAGTAACTAAAACAAAAGGGTTTTTATATCACATACATGTAATATAATAATCTAACATAATGTTCTTTATATTCTTATTTAAGAAATAATTCATAAAAACCCATTTTTAGATAATGGGTACTATTACTTGCCTAAAGATTGGAAAATAACAACTCATCTCATCCTAGAAAATATAGATCCATTTGATTTTATTACTCTATTTTCTTCATCCAATATTGATGTCCTTAAATTTTACTTTTTCCTCTATTTATATTCCCATTCTCTCTATTTTTCTGTCACATGCCATAATCCTTATCGTATTGATTGGTTATCCGTAATGACAAACATATATTACTCAATGCATGGATTTGAAACAAATTCAATCCTTTCATATTTTCCAACTACACTCAACTATAAAATAAACACTAATCCATTCAAAATGATGCTTATATTTGACCATTCACAACATGGAATTTGAAATGATTAATATCTTATTTTTAAAAGTGATAATCAAATATGTTTTTTTTTACAAACATAATAATATCCAAAGGGTTATATCAAATACACCCTATCTGCCTCTCCCTCCCCCTTCCCCCCACCATGGAGGTTTTGTATTCCCAAAAATTTAATGACCAAAATAATTTTTCTGAATCATGATACTCTCATCAAGGGTACTCATAACACAACCAATTATTATGCATAAAAACCACTTATTTATTTATTTGAACTTCAACTATGCAGGCAATACTAGAATATTCTCAATGAGTAGATAATTATACACTCTAAACACATATACATTAAAAAATTAATCATAATATGATCATCTAAACAACTCAACAATACTATTTCAAAATAAAAAATAGTATGTAGGTAACACAAGGGTATGACCCCTGCAAGCTTACGAGAAGATAATTATGCAAACAAAATCAAATGCAATATTATGCAAGTAGTATTGACATGCATAGGTCAAAAATAATAAATTCATACATCACAATTATCCATGAACAAGACATAACACATTATTAAATAGAAAACAACATACAACCAAACACCACTCAAATAACTATGAGAGTTTGTGATTGTTTTGGTTTCACTCTTTCTATCCCATAACTTTCAAGATCTTCCAATATCTTCCCTATTATGCTTTCCATTTTAATTATTTCTTTGAGAGGTGTATCTATCCTAGATCCATCTCATCTAATAAAAAATATTTATTTCAATGTACTCGTAAACAATTGATAATCCTAATACAGAGAAATACATTAAATGAGATGCTACAAATACAACATAAATGAAAATATAATTACATCAAAAATTAATATACTTAATCATTATATTGTTGTAATTCTATACTATAATTATAAAAACATCATCCAAGCAATAAAAATAATAATGAAATATGTATTTGAAATCTAAACAATAATCCATATTATAACAATCATAATAATATACATCTGATTATTCAACACAAATCAATAATGTAACTAATCAAGAGTCTAACCATTTGTTAAAATAAGTGTTGTTTATTAAGGATAGGTCATGATTTAATAAGTGGTAGTCCCTCTTCATCATCTATGTTATTCCCAATAGGAGGATCCATGTACTTATTAGATCATACTTACTTTCTCACTTAATATCATTCACAAAGAATTCCTTGCTTGGATCTTGAAAAAAGTATAAGAGACCATCATTCAAATGAGATAATAGTTACAAAGATATTTTATGAATATTATTGATGATGTTTATAGAGACATGTCATTATTTTTGTAAGAAAATATTTGATTATATCATATTATTCATTTAATCTTTGTCACATGTTCTGATTTCACATTCTTATCTTTAGCATACATGTTTCTTGTTGTATATTATCTTATATCATGTGCTTTTATTTTTGTGCAGTTTTATTTCTTAGAATAATTTTTATAGTTACCTCTTAATTCAACCATTTTTTCCCTTATGGTTTTTTGATAAATTTTTACCATCCCCCTCTTTTGTGATGTTTTATTTTGGCCATTATTTCGCTTATGGTTCTTTGGTATCTTCTTAGATTCCAACTCTTTTAGGATGGTTTTTCATATTATTAGTTGTATTAAACCCCTTTAATGTATGTACACATTCCCTAAATACATTACTATAATATTTCAATCATCTCAATTTTTAGGTTTTACCTTTTACCATCCTCATTGTGTGATTTGAATTACATTCTCATGTACTTTCAAATCCTTTTTATGCCTAGTCAGTTCTAAAACAAAACTCTCCCTTATTGAAGTCAATTACTAGCATGTATTAATTTTATCACATTTTTCACATGGATGGATATCCTATGATCCTCATATATCCCTATCCTTCACATGAGACACATTTGGGTTGGTTTGAGATCACACTCTTTTCTAAAGTGTGGGTTTAAGAGTATTTAAGAGTCTTAGTCTCTAGGTCTTCTTTTTTATCAGTTAGGTGCAAGCTCTTGGGTTGGTCATCTTTAACACCCATTATTGGTAATCTAAATTTTTAAGGAGGAAAATTAGAAAAATAAAAAATATTTAAAATCCATATTACTATAAGATATGAGGTCTCACCTATTACATTTTGGGGAGATCTAGTTTATTATGCAAGTACCCAATCCTCAAAGTAGACAAGTGGCTCTGTAAGGGGTCCTAAGGAATGTAAAACACATTTTAGGAAGGTAGGATCCTATAATTTTTCATGCATTTAGTATTCATGGGTTGATAGTTATATTTCACTTGTTATCCCAATCTTATGCTTGTTAGGTGGGGTTTTTTGGGTTCTTGATGTCAAAAACTCTTAGCATTGCCCAGTTGATTAGAGTGTTTTATTTTCACCAAGGATTTGTACATCACTCTTAAGGCATATCACTTACTTATATCTCCATTTTTTCCATTCCTAATATACCCTTGAATGATATTGTTGATAGTTGATCACATAACTCTTTTTTATATCCCATTTTCTTCCTCTTTGTTTGAAATTTGACTCTTAGATTCAATGTCACACCTATTGGTATTTGAATTTGTGAGTTACATTGTAAGACCTTAAGGAATAAAACCAAACCTTACTAAAAAATTATCACCACTTTTCTATTTTCACAATATTTTCCATTATGGTTATTATCCTAGATAGTTATGCCTTCCTACATTACACTTTAGTGCAAACATTGATATTGAATCTTTATTTTATTGGAGTTTTTTTATTATGTGTCAAGTGTCCTTTTTTGATTTAAGTTTTTAATTTTATTTCATTGGTTTTTTTTAAAGTCATTGCAAAATATTTTGATCTATTTTTGTGTTTTTACCTATCTTAGTTGAATGTTATTGATGTCATTTTTACATTTTTGTTTGTTTATATTTTCATCTTCTTATGTTGATATTTTTTTCACAATTATTTTTTGTAGCTTATGTTTTTTTATCTTGCATTTTGATTTTATTTATGATTTTTTTTTATGGTTTTACATAAATCTTATGTTTTTTTTAGATTTTCATCTTGCTTAAATTTGGTGTGTTTTAACATTAATATATTACATGTCTTACATTTGTTAATTTTTTAATGTACTTACTTAAGATGTCATTTTTATACTTAGTTATTGTTATTTTTACTGTGAAAATGCTTACATTTGATATAAAATAATGAAACATACATAACATCAACATATCATGATATTAGAACCATAGCAAGTGTTAATGTCAATAGTAAAATTTAAAAAACTATGTGCACAACAAATAATCAAATACACACACACATAAAATATATAATAGATGCATCTATAGTTTAGGTCACATTCATCTCTATGTGGGGGAGGGACAATGCTTTGTAAAAAGCTATAGATTTGACATATTTGAGAGGCTCTATAAAGTAAAACATGAAGATCATAATTCTACATCCTCTCCCTCTACTCTAGCTCAATCACACGTGTTGTTAAAACTCTCTAATTGTGTGCTTTTTAATGAGGTAGCCATATATGTAGGTTTATTAATGACCAAGGCTACTTGTGCCATCACCACCTATCACAATTACACAAAATTTCCCCTTGCATGAACTAAAATTTTAATAAAAAATCATACTCTTACCATTGAAGTCATCATGTAGCAACTCCAAATAGTCTAAACCACCTAGTGTGTTCTCCTATAGATGGTGCTATAGGATATGGCATAGCCATCACATCTATATATAGTAAATACATCTAGGATAAAATGATGTGTGGACTTGATCATGGATGTCTATTGTGCACTCTATATTGTTGCATTTGCAAAATTAAACCAAATCAAATCCAAATCCAAATATATATATAAAAAACTATAAAGTAAATATATCAAATGCATAAGAATATAAAATAAAATGATATAAAATACTTAATGCATCTTTATAATTTTCTATGGGTGTTTGTCAAGGATGGTCTCCATATCTATTATGCCACAAGGGATAAGCTCATCATATTAGATTTGGATTGAGAAAGCTCCCACCCACCTCCCTCAATGTACCACTAGGGTACACCACCCTAATGGACTTTGACATCATTGGGTGACACATCTCTTGATTCTAGTTGGGGAAACCTTTGTCATGGGCACATCAAAATCGACCTTAAGATCATCCTCTAGCCTATATGCTAGTCACTACCATTTTCATCTCCCACTCCTTTGAGGAGAAATATGAGGTCTCAACATTAGGACATATGTTATAATCTCCTATCATTATACTCTTCTTCGATCCCTATAGTACCTTACCGAATGAGGAAGGAAACTAGTGGCACTATCATATCCAACTAACCAAATTAACTTGAGACTCTGGCTTATGAGTGAGGATCCAACCATTATGTATAGTGGCCCATGACCAATTCTCACCCCTATGATCATAATGTATATGTATATGTACCTAATTAATTCATATTCCCATAGTAGGGCATTCATACAATTTGATCTTGCCTCATGATATCCAAGGTTGGCTATGTTGGGATCAACCATACCCTATAATCTTATGCAATGTCCTCAACTAAGGAATGTGATATTGAAAAGCACTATGGTGTATTTTAATTTGGTGAGGGGTACATTATGAATTCACATTAACATTAGAATAATTAAAACCAAGCTGAAAAATTGCATTAGTGATAAACTAAAGGGTCTCAACAATGTCATTTTTACATTTTTTAAGTCTGCCTCTAAAATAACCCTTTAATTGCATAATTTTAAAATTGGGGTTAGAAAATATTATGTTTCAAAGGAATAAATTTTTTTTAGAGAAGAAATATTACATTTGAAGTCAACATTAGAGGTGTTATTGTGTTCAAGAGAATCAAATTAAGAGTGGTAATAAAATTATTCATATTCTCCCATTTTGCATTAAAATAGGTTTGTAATGCATCAAGAGTCATTTTTTGACATTCAATTTGACACTTAAAATATTTAATTTCATTATTTTTGGAATTAATTTGTTGTGTAACATTCTTAAAAGATAAAAATTAAGCCAATTGTAAAAGCTGTAAACTAATAGGAATGGACGAATACGAGTGAATACAACTAAGCAATTTGAAAATTATATAAATTCTTTAAATAATTTATTTTGACAAAGGTATTATATAAAAACCAAATTATAACCAATTCTATATGAATTACAACCAAAGTGAAAAAAATATATTTTTCCAAACTTACCAAAGAGAAAAAACAAACTTGATATAAACATTATCCACTATTATCTTTGTATAGATTTGAAAAAAAAAATTTAACAAAGCAATTGAAAATCAAAACTTAGCATTAAAATTTATAACAAGGGGCTAAAAAATATTGAACTAAGCTTAAATATTCATCAACTCAAACATGGCAAAACAATAAAATTGTTTTGCATTTGTTAGATAAGATTTTGAAATAGTTTAAATCTTAAGGTTGATTTTAGGTGGAAAAAAAGAATTAGCTTGCAATTATAATTCCACTTAGAAAATAAAGTAGGCCTATAAATTGTTATAAATTACAAATGAAAGTCTACAAATTACTTAAATCATGAAATGCATTGCTTCATTTGGATTTTAATGAATTTTAAAAGAACCATTAAACAAATGTAACTAGTTATAAAAAATGCCAATCTACCATGTATCCCTTATAAAAATTTGACACTAAGAATACTCACAAGGAAATGCTATTCAATTAAAATTCTTGTAGAAGAAAAGGAAATGAGAAATAGGAATGAGACTTAATTCATAAGCATCTCAATATATTATTGTGTAGAATTAGAGAGAGAGAGGTCATTAAATAAAGTTAGAAGGAAAGCTGAGTTGCTAAGAGAAGTCCATCATGAATTTACACAACCTTCTTTGTGTGTGCTTAGTGTCACTAATTCCCATGTGGTGAGGGGGAAGTGTGTGAAAAGTGTGGGATAAGTTACACATGACATGTATCTCTAATACTCCCTTCAAAAGGAACAAAAAAAGTGTGACACCTCAAAAATATAGAATATGTGAATGATAAATTCACATAATAAGAAATCTTACACACACATAGGTAAAATTAGGATAAGTTGAACCCAAATAAATATTAATATCTAACACCTACTAAATATGTAAGACCTAAATTTTGACATTTTTATCTTACCCTCCAAAATTTTCTTCTCTACATTTTGACATTTGTTAAAGAAAATTGGGTTACACGGATTTGCCTTGGTGCATAAAATTCTTAAATCTACTCTATCTACCAAACCCAACATTAATTACATCCCTTAAATTCATGGATCCTATATCATATCCATGATGACTTTGTATGCATCTGCCTTGTCATAATCTATCCATCTCTCGTCACACCAGAAATTGCTATCTAGAGCTCTATATTCTTAAAATATCAAATGACCAAATGATATACTTTTTGACATTTTTATAATTGTTAATCCAAAATTTAATTTCTTGATATTTACCTCTATATTTTTTATTTTTATCATATCTTTGTTTATGTATCTATTTTTGATGAACTAAAAGACTTACCAAGATCTTGATGAAGTAAGGAAATTGGTAGCACTAATAGATTTTTTTCGTAAAAAAATATAATTTTCTCTTATTTTTTAGGTAGGCCTTTCATTTTTAGATTGACACCTTCCATCATCTGCATCACATGCAATGTCATATATATAGTTGACAAAGTAAGTGAAGGTATGCATTTGTATTTTAATCTTATTTATTTAATTTTCTTACAACATTTCTCTTTATGCATCTATGTTCTTATGTATCTTTCCCAAAGAACCATCCAACATTATAATATTGTGACACACGATGAGATTAGGGTGGGGCATATGTATAAACCAATATTTTTTATCTTTATCTTTTAATGATGATCTCTCTTTCATGACTTGTTTGTGATGAATCTACTTGAGTGCACATCCTATAGAGTGCACCAAGAAAGGCATAGGGTTAGCTCGTGGTATTTTTTGAGAGATGTTTGAATAATATTATGTCATATATTCACTAATTTCAAACATTCCTCTATGTCACTTTCCTTATTTATTATTTATCTCATTTTTCATTTATGTAGCCACCTTATATTTCCTATTACATTGCCCTAGGTGATACAATTTATTTCTTACTTATTTATCCATAATTGTATTAGCCTTGTTAATACATTTATAAGTATGCCTATGTATTATGTACTGTATCATGTCTAAAAATATTATATTAGGTGAGTTTATATGATTACAATGTGTCAATCTGGAATAATATCATCATCTTAGAATAAAATTTTATTTATGGGTTTGGATTCATATATATAGGGGTCATAAATATCATTATCAACACAAAACATTCATATGCTTTATTTGTGCTTGCATTTATGCCCTTAAGTAATAGGAGTTATAGGATAACATATTATTCTTATAGAGTCCAAGTCTTGCTCAAGGTCATTGAATCTCAATAGGAGTTGAAATTGGGAGATGCCCCTATAGAAACTATTTTTGAATTATATAACACCTTAGTCTTGTACACTTAGTATATATAGACCTTCACTATTCCTCTAAATTCTTGACCTTTTTCATTGTCAAAAGGATCATATACACTATCTCTGTGTGGCTATTACTTATCTCTTAGTCCAACCAATGTTATTATGATGATTCATACCTTCTATCATACACAAAATGCTATAAAACCTACTTACCTTCTATCTTTACAAGTTTTGGACATATGCATATTTTTCAACTACCCAGACACTTGCATCCAAGTTATACGCCTGTGTTGATGTAAGTGTCATATCCTAATGTATGTGTTTAGTGCCCTAAATTCATATAATTTATAAATGAAACATATCCCTATGGTCAGCCTAAGTAATTTAATGCAAGATATTATCCAAAAGGATTGATATATGCATGATCAATCCTCACCTAGTACAAATGAAATAGTTAATAAGGCAACTTATGAAAAGAATTTAATCAAGCATTCAAGCAAGAAAAACTTACCTATTTTCTTCTAATTTTATATCAATCATAGGGACAACACATCTACAGGTCTAAATTACTAAAAGATTAATCCATTAACCATATTTGTCATGTTACAAGCTAGGTCATTGTTGTACTTATTTATCACATAATGCATCTTTATGCATACACAAACCCATATGTAAGGGAGAAATACATGAGTCTAAGACCCTCTTTGAAGTAGTGGCTATGTAGATAGATTCTATTAACATAGGTGTCTTTAGGTTTAACTTGACATCATGAGATGACTAACCTATTTTACCCATAGTCATTATGAAGATGATCAACTTGGGTTTTGCTATTTGATAAGGAGTGACAGTCTATGATTTAGATTTGAGAAAACTAGATTGAAGGAGACATAAAACCTAGAACATTTGATATGGTTACATCCAAATCTAATAGGTATTTTGTATTGAACACATGAATCCAAGTTAAATATAAGCATCTATGCAATTATCTTAGGTCAACGTAAGTGTCAGAGCTCACAAAAGTGCTTAACACAAAATTCGACCGTGGTCCCAAAATCTACTTACACTTTGATTCCTTCTTATTACAGATCCAGATCTATATTAACATCAAAACCAACTAAGTATCTTGTTTTCATTATCATTGCAATATCTAGCATAGATATAATTTATATTTTTATCATATATCTATATATAAATTTAAAATATTATTTATCTGAGTTTACAAATTAATTAGCCTGCTATAAAGATAGATTATCACCCTTGTACCCTAAGCTATATCTATCCCATTTAACCTTAGGTTCTTTATTCTATATTTTAGGGTTAAACATTTGGTGAAATCTATATGAATGAAAAATATTCTAATTCTTAAGGTTTTAAATCAGCTAGGGATTCAATTTGTTATACTTTATTTTAACTTTTAAAGTTATGCATTTGTAAGCAATAAAACATCTTAATCAAAAATTCATTTTCAAATGGAAGATAAATAACATTATTTAATAATATTCATAACAACAAGGGCTTAATAGGTGATTTTTTTATGTTAAAAGAGATGAAATCAATAAACATGCTAAGGCTAAAGTTTCCTCACCTAGTGATGATGAATCTTTGGAAGACATCACAAATGATTCTGATCTAATCAATCTACCAACATCTAATGAGGGAACATGATATGTATTCAAACTATTATTCCCAAAAACTACTATTACCACACCTTACATGGGAAACCTTCGTAATTTAACCTAATTGTAAGTTTCAATGCCTATATTTATCTAATATATGGTACACCTCATTTGATGACTTATCAAATATCCAACATTAAAAATAAAGAGGTGAGATATCTTGTTCAAACTATAATTTTTTTTCAAATGAAGGTTAGAAATACTAAAAAAAATTCTATGAAATCACTTTATGCTATTGATTCAGAATAGGTGTTGCATAATCCTCTTACACTAGAAATATCTTTGCACCTCTTGCCAATTGGTTTTATTACACCTAAGTTCACATTTTATGATATCAAGGATGATCTTGAATAACATATTTGATCTTTTTATGCAACATGCCTTGATTGTGCCTCCAATAATAAAATTTTGACCAAATTATTTCTAAGGAGATTAAAATACTATGTTTTAAGGTAGTTTTATGATTTACCTACCCTATCAGTAAACACTTTCAAACCTGTTGTAGACTAGTTTTTGGCACACTTCTCTTTCAATATCATTGAAAAGGTTTCCTATGCCCAAATTGTAAAAATCAAACAAAGAATCAATGAACATATCAACAAATATGTCTTAAGATACAAGACAATGTTAGTTAAAATAACCAATTAAATGTGGATAAATATTTTAAAGACATATTCAAGAAAAAATTGCTTACCCCATTACATGAGTCCATTGTTTTAAAAACATTCAAATATTTTGATGCCATGCCATATTTTTCATGATCATTAAATGAAATTTATCTCATTGAACAAACTTAAATATGTAGAAAACACACCAACTACATTTACATCTAATACCAAGTTTAATACTAAAATAAGTTACAAGGTAAAGCCTCTTGAACTTAAAATGAAACAACTATGACAATTAATGTGGTGTCACAATAACCTAATCTTCTTATCTTATCCAATGCACTAAGGAGATAATTTACATTCTTACTGGAGTTTTCTATTTCATTACTCTCATGGATTATAAAATGTCACCTCATATCTCTCCCTCATCCTATAGAGGTTGATATGAGTAGATATTTACCCAAAGGGTATGATACAAATGTTTATTGTGACTATCACCAAGGCCTTGGGTATTCTATGCATATATGTTTTACCTTTAAACATAATATCCAAACCTTATCTATGACTAAAATATTACATTTGATGATCCTCCAAATTAATCATATTCACAATTTAGTGATCAACAAAAATAAAAAATATATTTAACAATCCTTTGCAAGACCATTCTAATAAAGATGCAAAGGTACAAACGGAATGTAATACACATCCTCCTCCATTACATTATGGGAACCCATTGAATGGGATTATTGGTACTTATACGTGGTATACACCTCCTATGGTTTAGATACCCTCTATTAATTTTGATGATAGCGATATTATGGATGATAATTTTGATATTCATTTTTTATTTATTTGAGCATACCTTGATCACTAGCCTATACACAATGTTATTATTGATAATGGTGCAATGAAGAATGTTTATATAATGACATTACTTATGCATTTGGGTTATACAAACCATGATTTAAATCCTTTGACCAGATCAATTAGATCATTTGATGGGACCTCACATTTATTGATGAAAAACATTTCCCTATTCTCAGAATGGGGACCCTCCTTTCTTCAAATTTAAAAAATGCCCAAGATGACTAACATAGTAAATCATTTACCTGCATGGCTTTGATTTATTCTACCATTACTTGTGTTTTTTTAGTTTTTGGTTAATCATTCATTCTACAATAGATATTAATACTTAGAAATATCCAAATTATTTCAAATCTTCTTTGAGTTCTATTTAACAATGAATTATCAACCATTGACAGTTTGATGATGTTCAAATAGGCTCTGGCTGAGGAAGCACGACCTAGCTCTTCAATAAACATAAATACAACAAGATTCATTGGGTCTTATTGAATTAACATTATGTTGTGTTTAAGTTATTTGCTCACAAATTTTTTTCTTAAATTTACTTTAGATGGGCAATGATGTCTTCAATAAAACTAACTTAGTTTATCACTTAACCTCGTAGGATGTCAAATTAAAGTTGTAGTTTATGATGCCTCATGGGACATAAAAGTTTAGATACTAGATTAAAAAGTATAGTTGTACACCTTACCTAGATTTTTAACACCTCAAGATTTATCTCATCTCATGCAAGACACCTGGATCAAATCTACCAAGTCTATGATCTATATGGCATCATATACGGAGCTCATGAATAATCTAACTATTAGAATTTAAATCCTAGGGTTACATGTCATAATATTATCCCTTATGAATAGGTATACCCAATACAAACTACCACACATCTCCCATACATCCTACCATAATTTAGAAGCCCATGAGATGTCACCACATATTTCATCAGTAACTAGCCAGACTTAAACAACCTTCCAAATCAACATGTGTCCCCTTTGGGTTCATATGAGATTGTTACATGTCTATGTAATATTTGATCCATCTAAAATCTTATAAGAACTTGCAAGGTTGATACATAGTTACATCTGAGCCATCTGATCAAGGTTTGGCAATGTATAATTATTCGAGGCACCTTCTAAGAAGGATGCTTGGTAAAAGAATAAGAAAAAGTCCATAAGAATGATAAGCATCCCCTTTAGGCCCATGTAATGATGTTGTGTTTCATTCCCACACTATTCTTATTTGATATCCATAAGATCACCTCTAAGAGGGATGCATGTCTCCATTTGAGCCATATGATTAGTGCCAAGTTGATGATAGTTGTACAAAATCCTTCCAAAGGAGACATCTATTAAGCCAATCTCTGATTACCCATGAGAAACCTAGCAAAGAAAAGCTCTGATTACTTGAAAGAGTGATGCATGGTACTCCCATGACCAATCAAAACTAAAAGGCACCACTCAAAATCTTGATACAAATTAAAATATGCCACATGGAAAGATACAAATGAGTCATCATGCGACACTGCATCCTAAGAGTTTGTAAGGCAATCAAAAGGTGCCACATATTTGGATTTCAATCCAACTAAGTAGCTTAGTCATATTTAGGTCTTACAAGTACCTAGTTAGATTTGAAGTGGAACCACTTGTCAAAATGTGGAAATATTTAGCTTTAAGTCTAAAATTGATGAAAAATAAAAAATGAATTAAAGTTAAATTTGAATTTTGGTGTAATTAATTTATAAAAGCAATAGTTTGAATGTTGTTTAAATATATACAAAATTGATAAGCTCATCATTAATACAACACAAACTAGGATCCTCATCAACACTTCATTAATTAGAGCAATCTTTCATAAGGATACATAATAAAGGTTATTTCTATTTACATTTCAAAGCTATATGCATTTGCTTTCTCTACCATATGCACTCTCATATTTTGACAAAGCTGAAGTCATTTACTAGTTGCACTCCAAATTGCCATTATCAAAGCTTGAAAGTTGTAGAAGGATATAAAAGGATGTTTGCAGAAGATGTCATAATCAGGTCCCTCTACTCTAGGTAAGAGTAGTTACTTTGGGAATGATAGCTTTCTATTCTAGTATGGTACTTCTATCATCTTCAAAGATACCAAATTCATTCTTGAGGCCATAACATTTGATGACTTGTACTATAGTAGCATATATTTCAATGTGAAATTAGCTAGGGATGTTGATGAGGATGAGACCATACCTCATATAATCCAATTGGATTTAGATATCCTAGCCATTAATGCATTTGGTATCCATAAGGCCACAACTAAACCAAAGGACATGACATACATTGACATGCTTTATGGTATTTTTGGGAGTTCAAAGTGTGAAGATGATATAATGAAGTCAATATCCTAAGGGTTCCCAATTGATTTCATAGCAAGACTGAGATTTGAGAAGTATTATGACCTTCCCTCCCCATAGATTGAGTGCACTCCCCAAAAAAGGTCTTGGCTTCATGGGTGATTGACCTAATAGGAATTGTTCTCATTGATGATCAAGGAAACTTGTCCATCCATAAATTTAGAAAAGGAGTTTAGATTGGGTTGGACCTCTTGAATAGAGTATTTAGTAATCCACACATTGCCTCTGTAGACATAAGGGCTATTCAGTTACTACAAATCATCCTAGAAGACCAATAGATTCCCCCACTTGGGGAAATCATCACCAATAATTTGGTATATGCAATTTAGAACACTTGCAATAATGGTGCCCCCTTTTTCAAGATGAGCTAATTTCTTGATGCAATATGTGTAATTTCTCAAATAGGTCAAAATTCATAGTCTCCTAAATGATAACAGGTTGTACCTTAACTTTTTTTTACAATGTACTTTCATTAGTTCAAGAAAGATATTATAGTGTTTAAAGAAGAATTCTACCTAGTGGTTTACAAGTCAATCATTGAAAGTGAGATATAGAGGGTTCCATTAAAAGTTAGACAAACTTTAAGGGACATGGGTAACTACTAGATATACTTGGACTACACAATTGTCCAAATATAAGGAGTGATGGTAGCCCTCCTTAGACTATTGTGTGTCGATGAAGTTAGCTAAGGAAGAAATAACCTATCAAATTTTGCATGGATTTGATGGAGTCTACAAGAACAATAAGAAGATGCTCCCCCATAAGGTTCCTTACAAACTAGGGAGGACCAAAATAATTAAGTCACATGATATTATTGTAGCTACTAGGCATAAGGATTCATACCTATTACTTAAAGATGACTTCAGAGCTTGGGATCCCAATAATGTCATTGTCAAGCATCTATTCAGATTCAATAAATGTGTAGTGATGGAGTATAATCATCAAGAACAAGTCCATGAATGAATATACAGAGATGCTCTAAATGATGAGGTGGTGCTCCAAAATGCTTTGAATAAAAATATCAAACTAGAGATGAGATTGGATAAAGAGAAGAAAAAGGAGGATATTTATAGGTCTTAACCACCACCAACCTATGGTAGCATGTTTGATGTTGATTATGAAGAAGGACAAGATGAATAAGAGGAAGAAAATGTTCCTCTTGTTAGGAATAGAATAAGGAGGCCTCCACAACTTGACACTTCAGGCACTTAGGACCTACCTCCAAGCTTTGAGCAAGGAGGATATAGTAATCAACTTGGCCCCTCCCAAGGGCCCACAATAATCTCTACATCTATTATGGGAGATATTTTATAAAGCTTGGATTAACCTAACCCTTCTATTATTAACCTCAAGGAATTGAATCAAGGCATTAATCTCTCTATGAAATAATTGTAGGCACAAGTTAGGAGGAACATCGAGAAGGTCTACAAAAGGAAAAGGGAACTTAAGGTAACTATGAGAGGAACAATATCCCTACCATCATCTTCTCAAGTGATTACTACTACCACTAACATACCTTAGGCCACCCTTGGAGCTCTAGCTCCTAATGTAAATACCTTCCCACTACCTTCTTTCTAAATTAAAAGTACATCTACTTATGCTTATGTGTTTGCTCCTCCCACCATTATTCCCCCATTGACTTCAACATCATCAGTCACTGTAACTACCACTATGGGCCAAACTAGTAGTTCTTGAGGATTTACCATACCCCACTTCATTTCCCAAGCCACTACCAATATTGCATCTTCATCAAGCTCCCAATCTACTAATGTTAGTTAGGATATAGGTTCTACTCATTCCCAGGTAGTCATAATAAGTGCATCACTTGCCATTGGCTCCCCTACATCTATAAGACCATTAAGGCCCATTTCAAAGATTTTCACCTTTTTGAACACCTTTGCCTACATCCCCATTCAATATTAATATAGCTATGAAGGTGAATATGCCTCCCAAATTGCCTTAATTTATTTTTAATATGGGCCCTATTAAAAATCTATTTAGCACACTTGGGAAAATAGACCCAACAAGCTTTCCACACATTCCTACATCTTTAACCCCTGCCTTGACTCAAGCACCACCATTTTAGCCAAATAAAATACAGCCAATGCCTAATTCTATCTTAAATTAGGTTAGAGACATTATAAAAGCAACAATATAAGAGAGGCCTCAGGTTGTCCTCTCTGTACCATAAATTGGTATGAGATTTGATGCTATTATAGGGACAATGAAGAGAGTGGTGAGAAGGCAAGCTGAGCAACCCTAGTCTAGATCAGTGATGGCCCATGAAAGTGAATAATCCCTCTTTACTTTGACAAAAAAGAGAAAATTTGGCCCTGGTGAATTAGATGAATATGTAGAGGACCCAGTTTCCATGGTCCAAGCTAATGAAAAACATGCAGTGGCCTTGATGAATGGCATGCAATAGGAGATGAAGAGACTAAGGGAACATGCATTACCTATAGTGTTAGACAACACTACTATTTAGGTAATTAACATAGTCATCAATGCCTTCAATTTTTACAAGGTCATGAAGAGGAGACAATAATATAGGACTATATAGTATAATGTGGTCATTAGATTTAACCAAAAACTTGCACTCTATGATGCCAAGTTGGCAAACTTGGCTAGATTTGTAAGGAGAAACAAGTTATTATACATCAAGTTATTTCCACTTTAGGATATCATCCTAACATAGACCATAATGATGTATAAAAGAAGGATATTGAAGAGGTGGATGGAATAGGTCAAGGATGTAACCACATCCTTAGAGAAGATAGAATTCAAGATTTCCTTATTTTTGAAGGATTCCATGGTCACTAGGGTGACCAAATCTGATGGTAGCTTCATTGATGACCAAGAATTTAGGGCTCAAATGAAGGTGTTTATTTCAAATTTCTAATAGGACATAGCCAAGGCCAAGACTAGCAATGAGGTAATGAACATTGTGGATTTTACCAACCAAAGGTTGAAGAGAGCCGAGGCCATTGAAAAAGCACTAAGGCCTATACTTATAGAACATGACATGATCATTCAATAAATTCCTAACTTATTCTAGCCCATGATCTTAGATTTTAACTAAATTAACTAGGATTAATTAACCTATATATAAGTTTGGACAAAGGAAGAGGCAATGAAGAAGAGACAACAACAACAAGCTGGTCAACATCCTCCTCTAGGGCCTTGAAGAATATTCAACTTTGTTTTGTAAATTTAAATTTAAAATATTCCATTGTAATATGTGACATTTTTCCACTTGGTTGTATTTGGTCATGTTTTAATAGGCCCACTTGAAATTGTATAGGCAATTTTGAGGCCTATATATATGGGTATTCCCCCTCATTGTAAATGAAGAACAATTGATAAAAAATTAATACAAAAGAGCTAAGAATTCAATATATTGTATATATGCTTTATTATGTATTTTTTAGTTTCTACTTCTCATGATTTTAGATAACTAATGGTTTATTTTTTGTTAATCTGGTAAAAATAATAGTGTATGCATCTGTTGGTTTGAATTTTAACACTAGGCTAACAAATATGTTAGTATATGTGCTCTATTTTCACCTTATTTGCAATTGTATGTGCTTATGCAATTTAATGTGAATGAGTAAATTTTGTGCAACATATGATTTTAGATATATGCATTTATTTTCCTTTGAAGCTTCAACTACGTTCATTTGGCTTTGAGTATTACACTAGGGTCAGTAAATGTTAGTTTTACATGTTTTGTCATAGAAGTTAGAATAATTGACACCTTTGATCATCTAAAACTAACTCTCTTTTTTGCCTTACCCTACTTACCTTTGAATCTACCTCATAACTCATTTTATTTTATCTCATTCTATAAGTCTTCATGGTTATTTTATGTTTAGGCAATAATTGGCAAAGTTTAAGTGATTTCACAAAGATTATCAATAAATAAGGTGTCATTATGTATAATCTATTATCTCTATAGCAGGGTCTGCTTGTAGACTTACAAGTGGTGGTCATATCTTTGATATTTTACTATTTTTACTAGTAGTTATGTAAACAACTCAAGCCTTGGGTCTTTTAGGGCTTCAAATTGAGTTCACTACTTTCCCCCATTCCCTAGTGACATAGGGAGCATACTAAGTGCATCAACAAAAATGGAAATGTTGGTGATAGAAGGAGGGCCTTTATGTAATTAATTTCATACATCTTAGTTAAATTGTAGTGTACTTCATCAAATATATGCATAATTTTTTGAAAGTACATAAATATTGTTAAAGAAAACTAAATATCTGCATTCTTTGTATGAATCTTTTCATTGTTTGAAGGATTTCATCAAAGTTTGTGTTCATTTGTATAAATTTGGTAAATAATATGGATATTTGTCTAAATTTTTGAAAATATAGGTGAAATATCATAATCTTTAAGCATATTGAGGGTTGTTTTGATCATATTTACAAAGGTTAACATAAACTTAGTAAATAGTCTAGACATTTGTGAGAATTTATGCAAAGGTCAATCATTGAGACCTTGCTTGACTAAATCTAGGAATTTAAGATCATAATTGATCTAATTAATTTAGGATTGAGTAAACCTTTGCATAAATTTGTGATGAAAGATGTTTTTAAGGGCTCAAACACTCTCAGATTGTTAAACACTCTCAAATTGTTAAATTGGGCATAGAAATACTTTAGAATTCTGGTTTAACACTAATCTTTATAGGATAATGTGTGGGAATAATGATATTTATGTAAGTACTAAAAAATCTAAGGTTTTAAATCTTGGATCCCTAAATATCAAGGTAAAGCTACTTGATCCTAGGATTTTTTGTAAAATGTTGGCTAATCTTTGTTATATTTGACACCTGTGAAAGCTACCTTTTAAATTCTTTTACCCTCTAGTCATTAATACCCATTATGCATCCTAGAGTTGCCTAGAAATAGAACCAAATTTATATCTAAACCCATGGTCCATTTAACATCCCTAGAAACCCATAGGAAGGTTAGATCAAATAAATGTAAGCATAATAATTTTAGGACCCAGCCAAATTCCCCATATAACCAAAATTTTCCACCTCTCTTACCAATCATGGCATGGTTAGCTGGATCATCTATTAATGTCCATGGAACCATGCACAATTTTCCAAGAAAACTAAAAAAATATTTGCCTCTCTTCACCCCAATAATAGAGTAACTAATGAGGATCATATAAAGTCCTTTAAGGCATTTTTGATGCTACTTAATATAATTTATGAGGATGTGGCTTATCATTTCTTTGCCTTTACATTTCATGATGTAGCTTATGATTGGTTCCTCAACTTGTCAAAAGATTCTATCAAAAGATGGGGTTAGTTCAATGATATATTTATTGCCTAATTTGATAGGGTAGTAAGCCCAGGATTTGTGTATCAATAGTTCACCACCCTAAAAAGGGACATAAAAGAACTGATTAAAACATTCAATGGGAGGTTCCAAAAGATGTATATCCTGACATCTCCACCTTATAAGCTGATAGATGATTTATTTTATATATATATATATATGTAAATGCCTTAGACCCAATGACAATTGTCTTCCTAATAAGATCCTTGAATATTGACACATTACCTTTGGCATATGCTGAAGCCATCCATATTGATGAGAAAATGCACCCAAAGGGGAATCCTACCTTTGCTATACCAAAAAATGACCCAAAGATGCCTACTCTAAATATCATATCTAACATGAATCATAACATTCCTATATTAAATCAACTGTCGGTAATCAATTAGTTGCTATTGAACCACATTGCACCCAACTAGTAGCTAGGATTCTTTAATTAAGTGAATGCTAGAGCACATCCCCAGAAAAATATTAGTCAAGCACTGGTACTCATAAATAATATGAATGTTTAAACTACAACCTAAAATAAGAACTCAAATCTTTAAAAAGGAGAATTATATATAATATAGAGAACCATTAAAAAACTCACTAATGATTTCTTATATCTCAAGAAATAAATGGGAAATACTGGTGAGAGTTATAATAGAAATTATATCTTCCAAATATATAATAGACCATTTAATAGGTCTAACAAGAATAATGATCCCCTATGAGCAAGTTGCTTGAGATCAAAATTTATGAGTTAGCCTTGCCCAACTGGTGCCAATCACACAATATAGCTAGACACGGAGAACTAGATTATGTTGAATTCTATCATGCATTTGAAGTCATTTAGAGTCAAATAGAGGGGTTCAATATGAATCCCACTAATAAAAGTAATGCTAAAGGATATGATGATACCAATGATGCTTCTAGAGCCTCAAAAATAGTCCTCATGGTTGAGACCTATGATTTTCCCAATCAAAATGAAAATGAGTCTAAAGACAATGTTGAGGAGGTGCATGTTATCCAACAATACCAGAGGAGCAACTATGATTTGAGAAGTAAAGGTCAAAACCCACCTATCATGAGTTCCACCCCACCTAATGAAATAGATACACCTCCCAATGGTAGGAAAAATAATAATCATTCACCCCTAAAGGTAAGAAAAGTCATCCAACAATAGAATCTCCCTGCATGATATTGAAGGGTGGATACAACATAGTGGAAGATATGAAAAAGATCAAGGAAAAAATAACATTGCATGAAATCACTCAAATCATTGAACAACATGATTTTATATTAAAATCATTGAATGAAAATCCTAGCTCTAGCAAAGCTAAACTGGCTCATGCAAATATGGTAATGTATAAGAGCAAGCATGAAGTTCCATCTTATCTATTGACTATAAATTTTTTTGGTAAGAATATTCATAATTTCTTTCTTGATTTTGGTGCTTTAGCTAACATAATGCCCTTAGGAGTCTATGAAAAATTGGGATTAAGCCCAGTAAAATAAAAAAAGGTAGTGGCTTAATTGGACAAATCAAGAGTAAAAGTGGTGGGTGAATTATTAAATATTGACATGTAGCTCACACATGAACCCTAAATCTAGAAATTCATCAACATTCAAGTCATTGACATACTTGAGGCTTATAGATTATTATTGATTCATGACTAAACTAAATCCCTGAATGGGTATATGTCCACTTATTATTCCCACATGTGGCTATCTTAGCACAAAATTCCCAATGAGATCGGGATTGACTGGGAACCCAAAATGAAATACATGATCACTGAATATAACACCAAGAATGAAAAGGTAAATTACCAATCCTTTGACTTGGATGTTTACACTTTGGAAACTAGTAATATTGTAGATAAAAAGGTGAAAGAAGAAAATAAAGGTCCTTAGACATTGCACTTTGATGGTGCATGAGCTAAGAAAGGTTCTGGCATTAGAATAGTTGTGACAAATCTCAAAGGAAAATAATATCTAGCTTCTTATAGATTATAGTTCACTTGTTCTAATAATTTAGTAGACAATGAAGGTCTTATTTTTGGACTTTAATTTGCATTCAAATATAACGTAAAAGAATAGTTAATCTATGGTGATTTAGAAGTAATTGTTAATCATGTTAGAAGCATATATCAATGTAAGCTTTTTTATTTAAGAAAGCATAAATTCAGAGCTTGGGATTTGATTGAATATTTTGACTCATTTACTATTATTTCCCTACTTAAGAAGCAAAAATAATTAGTGAATGCTCTAGTTTCAAAACCAATAAACCTGGTGCCTCTAGAGCCTTTGAACTTGTAGGAGTTCATTGTGGAAATAATTTCATGCCCCTCTATGCTAGACAACATCAATCACTTCCAAGTTTTTGATGATGATAAGCAGATAATTAACTTCATGTGTAATTTTGGTGTATTCAAATCCCACCTTATTGATGAACATGATAAAAGTTCTATACAAAATTTAAAGGACAATAAATATGGAGTAATACAACTCAAGGAGAAATGAATACCCAAGGGTATGATCTCCTTAGAAAGGATGTTTGACCTAGATAAAAAAATAACTAAAGCTAAACAACCTCCTAGGAACAAGCAAAATGTTAACATTGGTTTAGTTTGCACTGATGAAGAGCTGAAGGGGGTCACTTCTATTTTGACCAAGTTCAAAAATGTCATTGCCTGGTCATATGATGATCTTAAGATATTTGATACTAGTGTGATTACTAACACCATGCCCTTGAAAGATGTCTGAAAAACATTTAAGCAAAGATAGAAGCCAGTGAATCCAATATTAGAATCATTGATTTATAAAGAAGTAAAGAAATTGCTATATGTAAGGATATTCTTTCCCATACAACACTTGACAAGGGTTACCAACCTTGTTCTAGTCTATAAGAAGAAAAAATAAATTAGACTCTGTGTCGATTTTTAAAAAATTGAATAGATCCTCAAAAAAGGATAATTATCCCTTGCCATCCTTAGATGAGGTTATTTAGTTGGTGAGTGGGTTAAGAATGATGTCATTCCTTGAGAGTTTTTCAGGTTAAAACCAAGTCTTAGTGAATAAGAGTGACATAATGAAAACTACCTTCACCACCAAGTGGGGAACATTTACATACCAACAAATTCCATTCAAATTGATCAATGTAGGAGAAAATTTTCAATGATAAATGGAATATGTATTAGAAGGATTAATAGGTAAGTACATCATTATTTACATGGATGATATAACATTTTTTTCTAAAAATAGAGGTGATCACATGATGCATTTGAAACAAGTGTTGGAGAAGTATAAGAGGTATGCCATTTATTTAAATCCTAAGAAAATTATCTTCTATGTAACTGAAGGGAAACTTTTAGGACATATAATCACCTAGGAAGGTATGACCATTGATTCTGATAGGATAAATGCAATTTCAAAGGTAGAATTCCCTAATAATAAAAAATAGTTAAAATCTTTCTTTAGCAAGATTAATTTTGTAAGAAAATTCATCTTTGGTTTTGCAAAGATTACAAGACCACTCAATGCAATTCTAAAGAAATATGAAAATATAGAATGGAATGTGGAAGCAAAGAAAGCATTTTAGGATATTAAGGATGCTATTATTCAAGCTCCTATTCTGATAAGTCCTAATTTTAGCAAATACTTTTATCTATACTCTTTTGCTTTTGATCACATGGTTGTTTCTATTTTGACACAGAAAGAGGATGACAAAGAGCGTCCTATAGCATTCATGAGCACCAAATTGAAGAATACAGAGTTGAACTATCCTATTTTGGATAAGCAATCCCATGATCTAGTGAAGGCTATCAAGAAGTTCAGACATTATATCCTACAAAATAAGACATATGTCATAGTGTCTATTCTGACTATCAAGTTGATGGTAGGATATAACAAACTTGGAGAATGAAGAGGGAAGTGGATGCCCAAACTCCAATAATATGACATAGAAATAAATTCTACTAAATTAGTTAGAGGCCAAAGTCTACTCTAGCTTATTAAAAATATTGATCCATGCATTGTATCCAATGATGGTTGGTACAAGGATGTGGTTCACTATATACTACATGGATCATGTCCCCTACACCTTAAAATGGAATCAAAAAGGGCTCCTAGGTTGAGATCATCTCATTTTATGATAAAAAAGGAGTCCTCTATAGGGAAAATTATGAGGGGATCTATTTAAGATGTGTTTCTAGAGTTGAAGCCACATAAATCTTGATTAGTTTACATGAAAAAATGGGAAGTGGTCACCCTTTATGGCATACCACAACACACAAGATATTGAGAGTAGTATACTATTGGCCAACCATATTCAAAGATGCCCATGCTCATGTGTGAATGTGTCATCAATGTCAAGTGTTTGATTAAAGAGAGACAAAGGAAACCATGCCTTTATAACCACTAATTAAAATGAGACCATTTGCACAATTGGGCTTCAAATTTATAGGAGTGATCAATCCTAACTCCTCGATGGGATATACATATTTACTCACTACCACAAATTATTGCAGTAGGTGGACTGAGGTAGTAGCCATCAAGAATAGTAGAGAAATTGAAATCATCAAATTCTTAGAAGAAAATATCATCACTCAGTTTAGGACACCCCTATATTTAGTATGCAATAATGGCCCAGCCTTTGTGTCATTTGAATTCACCAAGTGGGCATATGATAATCAAATAGTCATCAAGTCTACTTTAAACTACTACCCTTAGGGTAATGGAGTTGCAGAATATACTAATAAAAATTTGATGAATGCCATCAAAAAATTTGTAGAGAAGAAACCCAAAGAATGGTAGTCCCTGCTAAAGTATGCTTTATAGGCAAATATAATGAGGTAAAAAATGCACTAAGGTATCCTCATTTCTACTGGTCTAGAAGAAATAACCTATTTTTATTATCACACTGAAGTTACCCACCTATGATTTTATGGCCGAGCATATGGAAGATGATGAAAGAGTATAGTCTCAAATATTAAACATCATCTAAATGGAAGATGCAAGAGATGAAGCATTGAAGAATTTTAAGAAACATCAGGATGTTATAAAGACATGGTTTAATAAATGATCCAAATTTAAAGTGTTCTACATATTAGACTTGGTCCTACTATGGGATAAGTCCCATGAGAATAAAAGACAACATGACAAATTCAATCCTCTCTAGATTGCACTATATCAAGTGGAAAAAATACAGGGTGAAAATGCATTCAAGCTCAAAGACCTACAAGGGAATGAATTAACTTTGCTAGTCAATGGGCAGTATATGAAACACTATTTCTCTTATGCCTTTTCCTAAATTCCAAAAGGAAAGTAAGCTTGATTAGAGTTAGAATAGGTAAGAGTAGAGTAGTTTCCTTTCTTGATTTGCTTTCCTATTGTGTTCTTTCTTGCTTTCTCCTTGTTATTTATTTTCTATTATGTGCTATATCTTAGTAATAAGTCATTTGGATAAGAATTCATTGGCTCAATTTATGTTAGTCTAGTCTTGAAATCAAGAAGAAGGGATTATTAGTTTTAAACATTGGTCATCCAAAGATTGGAAACCTCTAGTAGTGTTTCAATTTAGAAAAGTTGGGTGGGGTTAATTAGAAGTTAGTTTTCTCATGAAAATTATAAGTCAATTTAAGACTATACTATAGTTTATATGATTGAACATTTTCTTGAACTAATGTTTGAATCAATGTGGGACCATCATATTGTCACTTAAATTCATCAATAAAATTGCCAGGGTAGAACTTGATATTTGAAAGTGAATTACATCTAGACTATGTATTGACAAAACCTTACACCTAGCTTATTTTGGTTCCCAACCATTTTGGTTTATGAATGTAGGTATAAAAAAAATGATACACCAATGAAGTAAAATCATAAACTACTTTCAGATTCCATGAATGGTGATTTAGGCAATCTCTATTAGGGTTATGGATGCCTAGTTGGTAGTAGAGCAAGGCCCTAAGTGGAGCCAACAATATCTTTATTGGGGCTATATATTCCTAGTTGGAAATAAAGAAATGCCTAATCCATTCTTTACTAAGAAAAATATTATTGAATAAAAATCTAAAGAATGCTTGAGTCATTTCATGTGTGATGTCTTGAAACTTATAATTTATGAACCTAGTGGCAATGGTTAATGAACCTCAAGTCACAAACATAGTATGATTGTCTACAAGGTTTAAAAACTATTTCAAGCTTATGAGATTTCATTAGTTCTAAAAAATAATTTTAATATTGACTGAAGATCATAATGAGACAACTAATTTTTGATTCATCTTTGAACATAATATCTAGATTTTAACATTTTAAAATGTTTTCCATAGAGGTTACCATTTCTTGATGATCGACATTCCCCTATTCTCAGAATGGGTACCCTCCTTTCTTCAATTTTAAAAAGTGCCCAAGATGCCTAGCATAATAAATCATTTACCTACATGGCTTTGATTTTTTATACCATTACTTGTACTTATATATTTTTTGGTTAATAATTTATTATTCAATAAGGATTAATACTTAGAAATATTTAAATTATTTCAAATATTTTTCAAATTTTATTCAACAATGAATTATTGACCATTGATGGTTTGATGATGTGCAGACAAGGTTTGGCTGAGGAAGCATGATATGGTTCTTTAATAAACATAAATGCAAAAAGATTCACCGGGTCTTATTGAACTAACATTATGTTGTGTTTAAGGCATTTGATCAGAGATTTTTGTCTTGAACTTGTTTAAATTTTCTTAAGACGGGCAATGACATCTTAAAGAAAACTTAGTTTCTCACTTGACCTTGTAGGACATCAAATTAAAGTTATAGTTGATGATGCCTCATGGAATGTCAAAGTTTAGACAATGGATTAAAAATAATAGGTGTCCACCTCACTAGGTTTTACAATGTCTTAAAGATTTATCACATCCCATGTAAGACACCTGGAGCAAATCTACAAAGTCTACAAGCTATATGGCATCATCTTGAGAGCTCACAAAGAAGATAGCCATTGGAATTCAAATCTTGGGGCTAATATTAGATATTTAAACACTGAGAGGGGGGTGAATCAATGATGCAAGATAATCCAAACTTTAGTTCCAATCCTTTCAATCCTTAATCAAGCATCACAAGCATTCATAAAGTATACAAGTCATTCATAATAGTGAACCATAAAGAAGATGCAAGATCAAACACATAAAACATGAATTACAGGGTAAAATATCATGGGAAATAAAAAAAATCTCAAGACTAAAAACACATGGGCTACTTGTCTTATAAAATGATTAGAAACATGAGACCTTTTAGTGAAGCACCCACTTCACAAGGAACACCCACCCCTAAGTATGAACAAACACCAATTTCTTCTATATGTTGAGAACCCACATAACACATATGAAACCAATAGATCTAGGACTATAATTTAGTTTCAATATGATGTATAAACAATGTATAATACCTCTCTTTCAATCCTTCACACTCTCTCAAACTTGCACACATAAGCAATTCATCCAAAACACCCTTTTGAATCACTCTAGACCTCTTCGTTCATCTTCAATACTCAATCCTACAAGTAAACTACTATGACATCAAAAATATTAAATATAGGTCATTATTAAACTCTTCAACCTTATTTAATCCTCAATCCATCCATTGGACACACTCCATCTTCTCTTTCTTCGTTTCACTACTCAACGTTTTGCACAACAACCCTTGAAACCATCACTTTTGATTTCACTCTTTATAGGGCCTTCATGAATATCATATTCTTGGTTAACCATAAGACTTTCCTTAAACATTAAGTCTTATTATCAAACTAAGACATTAACCATAGCATCCATGGGTCACCCTTAAGCAACTACACCTTTCAAATAGGCCTTAGTAGCCCTTATAGGTCTCATGGAGACCTATTCACTCTTTTAGTACTTCATCAAGAAAATTTGAAACACAAGACCACTTCCAAATATATATGTCCACTTTAAATGACCCCTAAGACATATTCAAGAGATTACATCCATCACTACACTCTTTTGTATATGCAAAACCTATTCAAACAATAGTCTTGTACACAAGAACATGATGAACAAACAAATAGTCAACTTTTAAGCATTTATTCATAATGAATATGGATTGATCAAACCTCAAAAATATATATAGATTATCCTTATATATTTTCAAACACTCTCTAATAGATAATTCATCATGAAACATCAAACGCCATGAAAACAAATTGAAACATTCTTCACAAGTCACTTGCAGAAGATGGTCAAACACAGTCAAATTTGGAGATTAATAACTAAAAATATATAGATTTTCAAAAATTATAACAAATATTTATATATGTGCCTTAAATTCCTTTACAAATTTTAATTTAATACCACTATCAAATTCATCATACAACAAAATTTATAGGTCAAATAATATAGACTAGTTTTTTCCTTTGTTAATTTAAATTCCAACAGTCACTGTGTAAATAAAAAACTTATGACATGTGTCGTCATCTCATGCCCCCTAGAAAATTGATAAAAAAAAAACCATTGCCTTAAGACTCTTGATATTTACCTTTAATCACTAACCATTTATATTTGATCTATGCTAATAATATTGAGACACTTGGCATCCCTATGTGCCTTTTATGGACACTTCTATCAGACTTTATGCGCTTACACCACTTGGAAATTCCATGTGCATTCTGAGCACCTTGTTGTTAGTATTCAAATGTACTTATTATACTTGGAAATATCACATGAAATATTAGTATACTTTAACTTATTGACCTTATGATTTTCATTAGATCTCCATTTGTAATTAAATACACACCATTATATCTTCATTTGCACGATTGCTTGTTTGCCATTGATCCTTGATCGGATCAAGCTAGATTTCCACACTTGAAACCCTTGAATTTACCCTCAATAATATCTATTTACTAAGTCTGAAAATTTATAATCTTTAGAACATCATAGTTTGTTAGAGAAACTTTGGCTAAGTATTGGAAACACTGTAATCTATTTGGAAAGCCAACTTTTCACCTCGATATCTTTTTCTAGACGCTATATCAAGACCTAAAATTTGAAACATATGATATAGGAATAAATATTAAGAAACCCATGTGACCAATTTATTCTAACACCTTCACACATGTTAATTTTGATGTCATCAATCTACTTACTTAGCTTGATTTGCCAAGATGATTAGGAGAACCTATACATTCACATGACTACACCGATGAATTCTTTTTACTTCCACAATCACTCCAAGAATTATTGACACCCCATATGTCCTCTACAACATTATCACATTACCAAACACATCCATCAACCTTCTTATATGATCTTTACCATCTTGGAACCTCACCTTGACTTGAAACCACATCAACATGATAGATACAACATGATAAGCCTCGAACAATACTTACCTTACTTAACCTTATTAACGTCAATGAAACTGATCATACTATGACATCACCACTTTGTAATTAATACTAACATCAATGCATACATGACACCAAGCCTTTGACATCAATGATAACACATATGCCAACAATCTCCCCCTTTTTTATTGATGGTAACCTCTTCTTTTCCTTCTTCCCCTTTGCCATTAATGATAAAGTGGACATATTCTCCTCTCAGATTCAACTACATAATCCTCTGATCCTAGGACCTAAAAATTTAAAAATATCCCCCTTACATCATGATCATCTATTATAACATATTTTGAAACCATACTCAACCATACAAGCTCCTTGAAAATAAAACATCTCACACATGCTCCCCCTTTGACACAATGACAAAATGGGCAAAAACTGATTATGAGGACCTAAAAAGAATTCAAGCACTAAAAAAAAGAAAGGACCACCTTATAAAGATGATATAAACTCCCCTTATCATTATTCAAACCATTTTTTACCTGATCTTTACATTCTTGGTCATTGATAACACACCATCTTGACCATACCCTGCTATATGAAGAAGAAACACATAATATCAAGCAAATGGGAGTGATCATACTTTAAAAATATTGAGAGAGACTCCCCCTAAGTCTCATAACCTTAGTCTCCTCTTGAGCACCTTTATAACATCTCCAATCATGACAAAATTTCATGATTTCCCTCAAATTTCCTCTCATAAGACAATACCATAATCTCCAATAGATGTTCAAGCCATTTTTCAAATAGGAAAGATGCACAAAAATATTTAAAGCATGAAACCACTTGGAATGAACTTGTAAATATCCTCCTCATACTTCATATCAACCTTTACTTTAGGTTAAAAATCCTTGAACACATCTTGAGCACACATACTTGCTTCTCCATGAGAAAGATATCTCCTAAGAAGCATATGCAGAGACATCCATTAGTCATGAGAGACTAACAGTTTAAAATTCAAGAGACTCCCACATCTCCATGATTTTACTTGACTTTCAGTCTTGCCTCATCATTAGATTAATTTTGAATGAGTTATTAACTTCAAATTTTCTTTTTAACTTAGATTTCTCCTTGATATTTTTATCTATTTGGGTAGATAAGGCTTGCTCTTTGATTCTTGGACTTGTTTCCTATTCTATCACAACAAACAATCCATTCACCTCCTTGGGTCTCCATTCATTATATTTTATTTTCTTCATGTCAAGATTGATTTAATTTGAATTAAGAGATTGACCATTTATATATAACCTTGCTATGTGACCTCTCTCTTGACACTTGTAACAAATTATACTCTTTAAAAAACTCATTGTTTCTTACCTTGTTAGGATATAATATTGCAATGTGCCCCATGTCATAGAAACTATAGAATTCAATTTCACTTACACCACTTTACTGATGATTCATATCATAGTTCCAAGCAAATTCATTTCTTGAGGGTCTTTTACACTCTATTGACTTATTATCAAATTGATTACATGTGTAACAATAACCATTAAAACTTACATACCTCATAGCATTTGGTTGTTTGATCTGATTTGTCTTCATTTTTAAACATCTTCATTCCTTGATTGATAATTTATCTTAAAGGTCTAATTGTCCTTGTTCTCATTAGTTTTCATCTTTTCTTGAGTTACATTCTCTTGTTCTTATTTGTATCCAAGACTAGTTCTATCATTTTTAGATATTTGACTACTCAAAATGTTATCAAGATCATTAGTACTCTTTTCAAACTTCACAAAATACCTTACCTTGATAAATATCTTCTCCAACTCAACCTTTAAAGACTCAATTTCAATTATATACCTAGAGTATTCATTTTATTTAGTTTTTAAACTTATATACATAGCTTTTAACTGAGTGTTGAGATGCTTGATTGTATCTTCATGTTCCTTGGTGTCATAATTTATTCTTGCTCAAACACACTAAATTGATCCTCATAGTCCTTGATTTGTGACATTATCTTCTTGTTCTTTTTCTTCTCAATTTTAAGATCTTCAAGAGCATTCATCAATTCTATATTAGTTTTGTTATTATTTGAATCATCATCTACATCTTTGTTTGTCATGAGATAATCTCTTTTAGAACTACTTACTTCTAAATTTTTATATGTTTCAAGATTTATCACAACTTGATTTAGTTTCATAAATAAAGACTCCATTTTTTATTGATACATGATACATTCTTCATCCTTACTCTTTACTTCTTCATCAAAATTAGAAACTTAAGTTTGAAGATGTTGAATGATCTCATCATGCTCCTTGACTTCATTACTCAACTTTATATCAAAAAGGCCAATTTTATCCTCATAGGATTTGATTAAGGAAGATGCTTTTCTATTCTTTTCTTGTACTAGCTTCATTTCTTCCACAATATTTAGATATTTGTCTTCAATAGTGTCTTTCTCATCTTCTTCCTCTGAGCTATCTCTTCCAAATAAATATTTTCCTAAAGAACATTCACCTTCATCATCACTAAGAACCATGAACAATATCTCCTTGTCCTCATTATGAAATGAATCATCACTAATTGATGTGTTTTCTTCTTCTTCTTCTTTTTCTATAGATGAATTGCTATCTTCTTCATGGTAAATACTCTTATTGCCTTTGTATGACTCCTTTCCATTTATCTTATTGAAGAACTTTTTGTACTTTTTAGGAGCCTTAGATTTCTTGTATTCATCTTCATGATATTCCTTATGAGCTTCTTTATGTTTAAGATTACCTCTATTTGGACATGTAGCTACAAAATGGCCAACTTTACCACATGAAAAACATTTAAAGGGAAGTTTACCTTCATACTTACCTAATTTTACATTCAATTTCCTTTCAATCATGGCTTCAAGTTGATCTTAATTAAGATCAAAGTCTTCAAGACTTAACTTTTTATTCATAGATTTTGTTTCCTTGATCACCTTAAAGGTTGCTTCCTTCTTAGGAGGCATGTTCTTATTAACTTTCATTTCATAGGAAATAAAGATTCCATGCAATTTATCCATATTCATCTAAGATCATTACTTTCTTCTACAACAGATGATTTTGAATCAAATTTGAGAGTGAGAGACCTTAATACCTTTTATACTATAGTATATTCTTCAATATTCTCTCTAAGACCTCTAATGATGTTCACAATCTCATCAACCCTCTATAGATATGATGTTACCGAATCCTCTTCCTTCATCTTGAGACTCTCAAATTATATTTGGTAAGATTGAAACTTGGCCAACTTGACCTTTGAATCCCCTTCATAAATGATCTATAATTTGTCTCATATTTATTTATCATATTTATAATGGATTACCTATGAACTAAGTCTTTGAAAGACCATAAATGATGGAATTCATTGCCTTTTAATTGTTTTCACTTAACTTCTTATCAACTACACTAGTTGGAGGAGTAGTTAGTGTAGTATAACCATTTGTACTATATTTCCAAATATCAAAATCTAGTGACATAATGTATGTCCTCATCCTTGCTCTCTAAAAAGCATAATTAAACCCATTGAATAATGGTTCTTTCTTTTTAGAGAAACCTTGAATATGTTGACTTGCCCTATTATACCTTGGATCACCATCAAGCTATTAAGACTTCACCGAAGGACCAACTATGATACAAATTATTAGAGGTATAATCACTTGGGGGGGTTTTAATTAGTGATTAAGTATAATATAAACTTTAGTTCCAATCCTTGTAATCCATAATCAATCATCATAAGCATTCATAAAGCATATAAGTCATTCATAACAGTGAACTAGAAAGAAGATGCAAGATCAAATACACAACACATGAATTATGTGGAAAACCTTCATGGGGAATAAAAATAAATCTCAATCCTATAAAAACATGGACTAATTGTCTTATAAAATTATCACAAACATGAGACTTTTTAGTGAAGCACCCACTTCATAAGGAACACCCAACCCTAAGCATGAATAAGCACAAAATTGTTCTAGATGTTGAGCACCCACATAATATCTATGAAACCAATATATTCATATCTATAATTTAATTTCAATATGATGGAGAATTTTTTTTAACACCTCTATTTCAATCCTTTACACTCCCTCAAACTTATACACATACACAACTCATCCAAAACACCTTTTTGGATCACTCTAGACCTCTTCACTCATATTCAATATTCAATATTGAAAGTATACTATTATAAAATTATAAAAATGACATAGAGGTAATATATAATTTTCTTAAACTACTCTACTCCTCAATCCATCCACTGAATACACTTCCTCTCCTCTTGCTTCACATTGCTACTCAACTCTTCGCACATCAACTCTTGAAACCATCACCTTTGATTTCACTCTTTATATAGGCTTCATGAATATCATCTTATTGGTCAATCATAAGAATTTATAAAACCTTAAGGATTATTATCACACTGAGACATAGACCATATCATCCATGGGTCACTATTAAGCAACTACACCGTTCAAATAGGCCTTAATAGCCCTTATAGGTCTCATGGAGATCTATTCACTCTTTTATCACTTCATCAAGAAAATTAGAAAAAAAGGACCACTTAAAAATACATAAGTCCACTATACATGACCCATAAGACACATTTAAGTGATTACATCCATCACTACACTCTTCTGTATATGCAGAACCTAATCAAATAATAGTCTTGTACACAAGAACACCATGAATGAAAAAATAATCAAATTTTAAGCATTTTTTCATACTAAAAATGGATTTTTCAAACCTAAAAAATCTATAAAAATTATCTTCATTGAGTATTTAACACTCTTAAATAGATAATTCATCATGAAACATCAAAACACCATCAAAACAAATTCAAACATTCTTCTCGGGTCACTTTTAGAAGATAGTCAAACACATAGTCAAATTTGGAGCTCAATAAATGAAATTATATGAATATTAAAAAATTATAACCAATATTTATATATTTTCCTTTTATTCATTTACAAATTTTATTTTTATACCACTATCAAATTCATCATACAACAAAAGTTATAGATCAAATAATATAGATTAGTTTTTTCCTTTGTTAATTTAAATTCCAACTGTCACTGTGTAAAGAAAAAGTTTCAAACACATGTATTCATCTCATTTCCCATATAAAATTGATAAAATAGACTCCATATATCTCATTTGGATTTTAATAGTCTTTAACTTTAATCATTTACAATTGATCTTTGATCCGTGCTTGCGGTGTTGAGACACTTAGCAGTCCTGCATGCCTTCTATGGACCCTTCTGTTCGACTCTATGCACTTACACCACTTGGTAGTTATGCATAAATTTTGAGCACACTTATATTAGTATTAAAATTTAATTACACCACTTGGTATTACTACATGAAATATTATGATCCTTTGACTTATTGATCTCGTGCTCATTATTAGATATCCATCTACGATTAAAAGTGCATTATTAGATCTTCATCTGCATGATCGCTCACATGCCATTGATCCTTAATTCAATTGAGATATATTTTGACACTTGCTATCACTATTTTTACCCTTAATAATATTTTTTTTTTTTAGGATTTAACTTGATAGTCTTTGGCACATCATAGTCTACTAGAGCAACTTTGGCGAAGTATGGGAAACACTGTAATCTACCTAGAAAGCCAACTTTGCACCTTGATATCTTTTGATAAAAAACATATAAAGACCTAAAATTTGAACCATATGATCTAGGAATAAATATGAATAAACCCATGTGACCAATTTATTGTTAAACCTTCACACATATGAATGCTGACATCATCAATCTACTTACTCAGCCTAATTTGTCAAGATGACTAGGAGAACTTAGACATTCAAATGACTACTCTAATGAATTACTTTCACTTCCACAAGCATTCCAAGAATTCTTGAAACCCCATAGGTAATATTAAATATGATAAAATTACCAACCACATCCATCAACCTACCTATATGAGCTATACCATCTTGGAACCTCACCTTGACCTGAAACCACATCAACATGCTAGATACAACATGATAAGCCTCAAACAATACTTACCTTGCTTAGCCTTCTTGACATCAATGAAACTGATCATACTATGACATCACCACTTTTTCATTAATCTTGACATCAATGTAAACATGACATCAAGCCTTTTAAATTAATGACAATAGATATGCCAATAGATATGTGTCATAATCTTAGCCCCCATGAGCGGGCCCATGCAATCCAAGCTGCCACACATCTCCCATACATCCTACCATAATGTAAAAGCCCATGAGATGTCATAGTGTGTCTCATAACCAACCATACAGACCCAAGTAGCCTTCCAAATCAATGTGTGTCCCCTTTGGGTTCATTTGAAGTCATTGCATATCTATACCACATTGCATCCATCTAAAATCTCATAAGAACTCTCAAGGCAAACATGTAGTTGAACTTGAGCCATCTGATCAAGGTTTGGTGATGTAAAAATATTTAAGGCACCTTCTAACAAGGAAACTTGGTAGAAGAATAAGCAAAGCTCTATGAGAATAATGTATTTCCCTTTTGGGCCCACGTGATGATGTTGTATGCCATTCCCATGCTATTCTTATCTGAAATCCATAAGATCACCTATGAGAGGGATGTCTACCTCCAATAGAGCCATTCAATTAAAACCAAATTATTGATAGTTGTCTAAAAGCCTTCTAAAGGAGACACATAGAAATCAAATCTTTGATTTCCCATGAGAGAGACACCTAACAAAGAAAAGCTATGATTACCCATAAGAGCGATACATGGCACTCTTATGAATAATCAAAACAAAGGCACCACCCAAAAGATCACTATGAATTGAAATATGCCATGTGGAGAGATACAAATGAGTCATCATGCTAAACTACATCCTAAGAGTCTATGAGGCAATCAAAAGGCGTTACATGTCTAGAATTTAAGCCAATTAGGAAACTTAGTCATATTTAGGCCCCATGAGTATTTAGCTGGATTCAAGGTGGATACCACATGTCAAAATGTGGAAATATTTAGATTTAAAGTTAAAATTTATGGTAAATCAAAGATGAATTAAAGCCAAATTTGAATTCTAGTGTAATTAATTACTAAAAGCAATAGTTGAAGATTATTTTAAATATATGCAAAGTTGACAAGCTTGCCATTAATACAACACAAACTAGGATCCCCATCAACATTGCATTAATCAAAAGGATATTTCAAAAATCTAGACAATCAAGGCTATTGATATTTGCATTTTGAAGCTATATGTGTTTGCTTTCTCTACCATTTGCACTCTCACAATTAGACAAAGCTGAAGTTGTTTTCAAGTTACACCCCAAACTGCCATTATCAAAGCTTAAAAGTTATAGAAGGATACAGAAATACATTGATTACTACCTGAAGTATTATAGAAGATGGTAAAAATATATCACTCTACTCTAGGCAAGAATAATTCCTTTAGTAATGATGAATTTCTATTCTAGTATGGTACTTCCATCATCTTCAAAGATACCAAATTCATTCTTGAGGCCATAACATCTCACAACTTTCTCTATAATAACATATATTTAAATGTGGAAGTAGATAGGAATATTGATGAGGATGAGACCATGCTTCATATAATCCAATTGGCTTTGAATATCATGGTCATTAATATAGCCAGTCTCCATAAGGCCATAGCTAAACCAGAGGTCATACCATACACTGACTTGGTTTATATTATTTTCAAGAGCTCAAAGTGTGAATATGAGATGCTTAAGTCGATATCCTAATGGATCTCAATTGATTTCATAGTAATCCCAAACAATAAAGTATAACTAGGTCATTATAAACAACTGGTATGAAGTGCACTCCCTGAAGAAGGTCTTGGCTTCATGAGTGACTGACCCAATAGGAGCTTTTCTCATGGATGATCAAGGAAACTTGCTCATCCAACAATTCAACAAAGAATTAGGATTGGATTGGCCCTCTTGAATAGAGTGTTTGACAATCCACACATTATCTATGTAGACATAAGGGTTATTCCATTGCTGTAAATCATCTTAGAAGACTAGTAGATTCTCCCACTTGGGGAAATCATCAACAATAATTTGGTATATGCAATTCAAGAGACTTGAAAGAATGGTGCCCCCTTTTTCATTATGAGCTACTTACTAGATTCAATATGTGAAACTACTCAACTAGGTCAAAATTCATGTTCTCCTTAATAATAAGAGGTTGTGTCTTAGCTTCTATATGCAATGCACATTCATTGGTTCTAGCGAAATATGAGAGTGATTGCAGAAGAATTCTTCCTAGTGGTTTATAAGTCAATGTAATGAAATTAATTAGATGTTCACATAGAATTATTTTATATCACACATAATAAGCAAATATGAGAGATCACACATCAATAATTGATAGCAAAGTAGAATAATGGATAATATAGAAAATCCACTTTGAGGGGGAAACCTCTACAACAATGCACTAATATAAAAATACTTAACATAATTAAGAAAGACAAACCACTATCTCCTATATATAGTCTACTTAACCAAGGTTATTCCATAGGATGACCTATCTAAGAACATAAATAAATATAACAAGTATATAAAATAAGTATGTAAGCCATAATTTGGCCACACATATCCCTAGACACACCAATGGTTAAGGGCATAGAAAGCCCTTCCCCTTCAAAACAAGGTTGTCCTCAATGTTATGGAAAATATGGATGTTGCTGCATAAATGCTTCATCCTTCCAAGTGGTATCTTCACATGAAAAAATATTTCATTTGATCAGGTACTCTATACTCACTTTGGAATGTATCTACTTAGTACGCATGTGAAGGATTGCCTCAGGATTAAGAACAAATCTGCCTTCCTCATCCAATTCAACTAATTTTGTTTGAATGGAAAATCTATGTCCAATGACTTTCTTTAGGCATGATACATGAAATATTGGATGTATGTGAGCGGATGAAGGAAACTCTAACTTGTAGACCATACTACCAATTTTCTACAAGATCTAATAAGGCCCATAATACTTAGGGGACAATTTGTTATCCTTTTGTTGTTGCTTCAATGACATCTATGTACATGGCTACAAGCAAATAAAGACCTAGTCACCAATGTCAAAATGCATCTCACTTCTATTTTGATCTGCTTATTACTTCATGCAATTTTGGGCCATAGCTAAATTTTTACACAAACTTGCAAGGACCTCCTATTAATGGTGAATATGTTCTTCAATTGCATGGACCTTCAAGGTTGAAGTGATGGATGGAGGGTGGTATCCATATAATTACACAAAGAGAGACATTTTAGAAGAACTATGAACATAAGTATTATACCACCATTCAACAAATGGAAACTAATAAACTCATTTATCCTATTTATCAGAAAAAAAATATTAGAGATATCCTTCCACACATTTGTTGACTACCTCAATTTTTACATCATATTGAGGATGATAGGATGAACTATGAGCCAACTGGGTGCCCAAACATGTAAATAACTCAATCCAAAAATTACTAGAAAAAATGGGATCTCTATTATTGAAAATGATCTTAGTAGTCCCATGTAATTTTTGAACTATATTGAGAAAATAAACAACTATTGTACTAGCAACAAATGGTTGTGATAAAGAACAAAAATGAGCATACTTACTAAGACAATCCACAACAACCATGATAACATTTTGACCATCAGATGTTGGTACCCTATAATGAAATCTATAGATACCTCTTCCCAACACTGGATAGGGATGGATAAAGGTTGTAGAAGACCTAGGGTTTTGATGGTTTTTATTTTTTTTTGTTGATAGATCATACATTCAACCACATATTTCTAGACATCCCCCTTGAGTCCTTCCCAAAAAAATTCTGCTTAATTCTATGATAGGTTTTCAAAAATCTTGAATGATCCCCAATTAATGTTGCATGAAGTTTCTAAAGGATTTTTTATTTAAGAAGATAATCTTTACATAGGTATAATCATCTTTATACCATAATGCATTACCCTTCCATGTGAATTTTTGAAATCCACCTAAACCTTGCTAAAGATTTTGAATCAAATCATGGGTAACACTATCATGTTCCAATTTTGATCATGCTTCATCTAGCTACAAAATGGTTATGGCACATAGCAATGCCTCAACTGATTCATCTTTTCTGGATAGTGTAGCTACCACCACATTGTCCTTGAATATTTTTAGACTATTTCAAAATCATAGCCTAACATCTTAGTTACCCATTTCTATTGTTCTTTAGATGATAACCATTGTTCTAAAAAATATTTGAGACTATCATGATTAGTCTTTACTTGAAAGTGAAGACCCATCAAATAAGGTCTCCAATGTTTGACTACATGCAAAATAGCCATCATTTCCTTCTCATAGATGGGCTTGTGCTGATTTTTACCCTTTAGTTGACAAATTTCAAATGTAAGTGGTCTACCTTCTTGCATGAGTAAAACACCCATACCATACCTAAATGCATCACATTCAACCACAAAAGTCTTGAAAAAATTAGGAGTGGCCAATACTGGAGTAGTGCACATAGCTAATTTCAATTGTTTAAATGCCCAGGTAGCTACATCAGTCAACTAGAAGGAGTCTTTCTTAAACAAAGAGGTGAGTGGGGTTACAAAACTACCATAATTTTTGACAAACCTAAGATAGTAACTAGATATCCCCAAAAATTGCCATAGTTGCTTAAGTGTCTTACGAATTGGCCAGTCCACCATTGCTTGGATTTTTTTAGGATCCACTTTCACTCCTTCATAATAAATTAGATGACCCAAATATTAAACCTCACAATCCCCAAAAGTACATTTCAAAGGTTTGGCATACATTTGATGTTATTCCAAAATGGAGAGTACTTGTTTCACATGTTGTAAATGGTCTTCCCAATTTTTACTATAAATAAGGATATTATCAAAGAATACTAGAACAATTTTTTTCAAAAATGGACTAAAAATAGTATTCATCAAACTCTGAAAAGTAGATAGTGCATTTGTTAGACTAAAAGATATAATCAGAAACTTATAATGGCCCTCATGAGTCTCGAAAGCTATTTTGGGTATGTCTTCATCTCAGATCTAGATTTGATAATACACATAACACAAATCTAGCTTGGTAAAATAAAAATCACCATTAAATTCATTTATAAAATCATCAATAACAAGAATAAGAAATTTATTTTTGGTAGTGTACTTGTTGAGTTCTTTGTAGTCAGGGCACATCCTCTAGGTGTCATCTTTCTTTCTCACCTTGACAACTAGTGAAGAATATTCACTTTGGTTGTGGTGAATGATTCCTACATCCATCATATCCTATACCAACTTTTCAATTTCACTTTTTTAGGCATAGAGATACTTATGTGGCCTAATATTGGGTGGTGTACTACCAGGAATAAGTTTGATAGTATGATTATGCATGTGGTTAGGTGGAAGTCCTTTTGGTATGTCACCAAAAATAATAGAATGGGCATCAATCACTTGTTGTATATCAAGAGATGGAGATGGATAAGTTGGTTGTACTTCCATGGAAAACAAGCGAGATACAAATCCTTCAGCACCTTTACAAAGAATATTTGTCAATTGATGGGAGTTAATAAATTGTGGAGATTTAGCCCTTAATCCCCTTAGCTCAAATGTCCTTTCTTTAGAATGAAAATGCATGAATCATTATTAAAAATTAATCTCAATAGTGCCAAAAGTGGTGAGCCATTGTAGTTCTAGAATAATATCAGCTCCACCCATGGGAATAACAAACATAAAAGAATCCAACAAGTAGTCTCCCATGGCTAGCTTAATACTATGACATTTTTCTAAATAGCTGACAGTACCACGATCTGTAATGATAACCTAAAATTTTAGAGATGGATAAATAAAATATTTTAAATAAGAAACCAACTTAATATTGATGAAGTTGTGTGTGCTCTCAGAATTAATCAAGATAGTGTCCTTCTATTTCTTAAGGAAACCCATCACCTTAAGAGTTTGGGGAGTACTAATAATTGAAAGGGAATGACAAGAAATAGTAGGTTGAGAGTCTTAAAATTCCTCCTTAGGACCTTTTGCATCTTCACCATGTACTTCTTCATCATCTTCTTCATCATTGCACCTTCAATGTAAAATAACTTCTTTTCAACACAATAATAGTCTTTGCTCCATTTATGATCACAACCATAACAAAACCCTTTGGCTCACTTTTCCTCAATTTGTCATCGTGTTAATCTGGTGCACTATGGAAATGATAGTGCTAGAAAGGTGTGATCATGATCAGTAATGAAATTTTTTATTTTGACCATCTCTTTTTATTTTACCATACATGCCCTGGGAATAGCTTCTAATACAGATGTTGGGTTAAACATTCAAACCTTGAATTGGATTCTATCTTTAAGGCCACCCAAAAATAGATCAGTCAAATTTTCCTCAGTGATAACTTTTATGAATAAAGAGAGATTTTGAAACTGATAAATATAATCCTTCATAGTTGTTGATTTCCATAGTTTGGCTAATTGGCTAAAATAGTTCTCAAAGACATTATTTTGATAATGAGCCAATAACTCTTTAGTGAAAATAGACCATGTAACAGGAGCACCATTTTTTTTCTTTTGAGAACATAACCAATGATACCAAATGAATTGCTCAGGTTCCAAATATAGAGATGCCACTATCACCTTTTGAGAACTAGAGGTTTGATGTAGCACAAATAAATTTTCAATTTGGGTAATCCAAGTGAGAGGATCCTTACCATCAAACTTATGCATGTCCACTTTTAGCAACATTGGTTTCATACTAGCATGGGAGTTCTTGGTGTTGAGAGGAAGATTTGAATGCTAAAGTGGAGGGTTGGTAGGTTGAAACTAAGATGTAAGGGTAGCCAATTATGTAGTGATATGATGCAATTCATTATGAACCCCATTAATCTCTTCATGCATCCCTAAAACATTAGCTTGGATTTCAACAAATTTACCATACATCACCAAGTTCTTTATGTTCATTTGAAGCTAAGAAATCACTAGATTTGAAGTTCCATATTCCATGTCATTAGCAGAAAGAGTCTTAGGAGTTTCTTGTCCCTTTTTCTTCTTCGAGTACCAGGACCTACCATATACAAACCCTAGGAGGGGTTTTACCTCAAAAAAAGTGTACTAGGAGATGGTACCATTGTGATCACCTTGTCAAGATGAATCTAGTGATTGCCTTTGTGCATTAGGGTAAATTTTGACACCAAAAAAGTGTATCGATAGAATATAATGTTGTGATCATCTCATCGAGATGAATCCAATGAATGCAATTATGTAATGGGAAATTTTTTTTTAGACTTTTTTTTTAATATTTAAAAAGAAATTTATAAGCAATATTGCATTGATGGAAAAAAAATTTTTTTCTTGGATTTCAAGTTATGTTTTTTCACTCCCATTGCTCCCAGAAGCCATGCCTCATCAGATAAAAAAAAAATGCCATAAGAAACTTGCCCAAATCAAATCTCTATTACCACTTTTAATGAAATTACTTAGATGTTCATACAAAATGATTTTATATCACATATAATAAGCAAATATGAGAGATCACATATCAATAATTGATAGCAGAGTAGAATACTAGATAATATAGAAAAGCCAATTTGAAGGGGCAACCTCCAAAATAATGCACTAATAGAAAAATAATTAACATGATGAATAAAGACTAACCCTACCTCTTATATCTAGTCTACTTATCCAAGGTTATTCCATTGTGTTGGGTGAATATTTTTTCACCAGCTAATTGATGGGCAAAATAGGTCTCTTCAACCAAAACATAGGGAGATTGGTCAGCCAAATGTGCAGGTTTACCACATCAAAGGGGGACAAATCTCTCTTCTCATCAAGGGGAGGTTCCCTATAAATATACGATGCTATATACTATATATATAAACAAAAAATAACACTCAGCTATGACAACACCATCCATCTCTTCTTTTCAGAGATGATGTTCACAAACAAAAGAGAAAATCTTGGTGAAAACACTGAAGGCACTTCTCTTCTTTCAGAAGTGATCTTGCAGGAAACAACAGGAATTCTTTTAGGTAGTGACAAGTAACTGGTAACCAAAGGCGTAGTAACCATCAGACTGAGATGTAGCACAAAGTCTCCACTTTGACTACCCAAGAGTGAGATACGAAGGATAATGAGGGCACAAAGCCATCTTAAGATCCTTTACATAGAAACAAAATATGAAGGATAATGAGGGCACAAAGTCATCCCAAGATCCTTTACACAAGAATAGAAAATAGACAAACACACTAAAGGCAATTGTGGGGGCACAAAGTCTCTCCATAGTTGGCTTTAGGACACCTTCCTGATTACTTCCACTAGTTCTGCTTATTAGATCAAATAAACAAGAATGCTCCTAGGAAGCATACATAAGAACAATTTCTTAAAATAGCACATCATTTTTAGGTTTGGGGTCCCAACCAAGATTGTCACTAACAATGTAGCTTGTTTCACTGCCCAAGAGATCACTCAATTCTATTTATACTATGGGATTACACTCTCCCACTCTTTTAATTATTTTCCACAAGGGAATGAACAAGCTAAATCAAGCAATAAGAACCTGGTGACTATAATCAAGAATCTGGTGGATGACAACCAAAAGACATGGCATAAATCATTGGTTGATGCTCTATGGGCAGACATAATTACACCAAAGAGAGCAATTGGTATGTCTCCTTTCCAACTTCTTTATGGTATCAATGCTGAGATACCAATCACCTTAGAATTGATAGCATTGAAATTGGCTAAGGCAATTGAAGATCAGACATATGAAAGCCCCCTTATAAGAGGATCATGTGCCTGACTAAGCTGGATGAGTAGAGAATTATGGTGGCAGATCAAATTTCTGCCCACCAAATCCTAGTGAAGAAGCTCTTTGACCAAAAAGAAAAAAACCATGATTTCTAGATTAGAGATCAAGTCTTGCTGTGGGACAAGAGGAGAGAGCCAAAGGGGATGCATGGAAAGTTTGATTCTCTTTGGAGAGGCCCATTTATTATCCATCAGCTCAATGGTGAGAATAGCTTCTTGTTGAAATATCGAGATGGCATGCTCTTTTTCTGCCTCACAATGGGTAGCATCTGAAGCACTTCAACTCTTGAAGTATCAGATAAGTTCACCTGTACATATGTATATTTGTATAGTCTTTTGTTTCTACTTTGTGTCATTCATTTTCATTTTTTGGAGCTTTTTTTTTTGGGTAGCATGACTCCATAGCCCAATGGCACACTTCAAGGCACTGGAGATTCTAGTTTCTTTTCCCCTCAGTTGTTCTAAAATTTCAACTAAAGAAATTTCCCTAACTGGAACTAGCTGTTGTTTCCAAAATCTGTCACTCCTTTTTGGGACAACACATGAACTATTTTGGTTTAACAGACCAAAATATTCTCTTCCCATTTCAAATTTTTTTTGAGCATTCAGGTTCTTCATTTTTTAAAGCTTTTTTAGAAATCTATGGACTTTGTAGGCTTGAATCTATGGACTCTATAGGCTTGAATCTACAGATTTTGCAAGATTGAATCTATGGATTCTACAAGAAGAAATCTACGGACTCCCCCAGTTCTATAGACTCTATAGGTGGAATTACGAACTTCACAAGCTAGATTTTTATGGACACTTTCAAAGAAGAAATCTATGGACTCAGTTTCTATAAACTTCAAGGCTTGAAAACTATGGACTCTATAAACTTAGTTTCTATGGACTCTGATAGTTCTATGGACCCAAAACTACAGACTCCCCCAGATCTATGAACTCTGCAGGTTGGTTTTTATAGACTTTGTAGGAAAGAAATAGGTTCGACACTTAGCCATTTTTTCAATCGAGAAATTTAAAGGGGTCTTCTAAGAGCTCGAAGAACAAGTGCCCTTGCAGAGGGTGCTTAGCTACCAAAGTGGACCACTGCAAAAGTCTTAAGGATAGTTTTGGGCTCAAACAACCCTTTTGTAGGGCAGGCATGGAACAAATGGACTGATTTAAAGGCTGAATGGAGCAAAGGAATTCCTTCAGAAGGATTTCTCATGGCAAAAATGCTAAGGCAATCCCTTCAGACAAAAAGCCTGAAGGAATTCCTTCAGACTTTTATCTGAAGGAATAAGCCTGATAGAAAGACAAAGGCCTGATGCCTGATGGAAAAAGACAAAGCGAAGGAAAGATTTCCTTTGGACAAAATTTTTGAAGGAATTCCTTCAAAATTTTGTCTAAAGGAAAAGCTCGAAGAAAATTCCACCGAAGGAATAAAAGCCCAAAGGCCATCTGAAGCATCTTGAAGGACATGTACCCTTGCGGGGGGCTCTCGCTAACCAAAATAGGCCTTTCTCAAGACCTTGAAGGGATTCTTCCCCTTTGGGAAGGAAAAAATAAGAAAGCTGAAGGAATTGCCAAGGAGGATGACGGGCCTGCAAATGTCAAAATTGAGCATCAAAAAATAGTAGTTGGGATCCAAATGCCTAGTGACATCTCTGCAACCATCAAATTTAGGGCAAAAAACTAGCCATTGGTTTTCAAACAATGACGGGCCCAAAGCTGTCAAATTCATGGTAACAAAATAGCCATTGATCTTTGAAAGCTTGAATGTAGACCCGAATGTAAAAAGCCAAAATGCCAAAGGGAAGAACTGCTGATGGAAGAGCGTAAGGAACCAACAAGACCAAGGATATAGCCCTAAGAGCTCAAATGCCAGGAAAAGAAAAAACTAGAAAGGGAAAAAGATAGCTTGAGAGCTCAAATCACAATAAAAAGAGATAAAGAGGAAAATATCTACATAGAAGTTATTTTGGTAGCTGGAATAGTCTGCATAGTAGATTTTTGAGCTTACAAACATTGAAAGCACAACTTATTGGTCTCCCTTGGAGGAAAGATGAAATGGATAGCTACACAGATGTTAGAGGGGATAGACTAGATTATCCAGACTAAGGAAGAGACATATTAGATGAATGGACATGAAATAGTTAAGGTAATGTACTATTCTAAGCATGGTCCCTCCAGACAGAACTGAAGGCACATTAAAGGCATTGACTGGAGCATGGGCGATCCCATGGGAAAGAGTACCAAGCCTTGCTTGGTTGTTATACATTGAATTTTCTCTCATTATGCAAGGGAGACATTCATTTTTATAGAAGTGAAACTCTACCCAAATTGAAAGGAGAATACTGAGACTTTGAGCTCAGGTTGTTGTTCATATCATTTTATCTGAATGAGAAAGTAAGTTGTTTGTAGACTTTGTGCTGTCATAGCTTATATCATTTTAAGAGATTGTTCTTATGTCTATCTTCTGATTGTGTTCTTGTTTATTTAATTTGGCAAGTAGAACTAGTAAAAGTAATCAAGAAGGTGTCCTAAAACCAACTATGAGGAAGAATTTGTGCTTTCATAATTGTTTCAGTGTGTGTTTTTAGTTCCTTTCTATGTTAAGGATTCTGGGATGAATTTGTGCCCACATTATCCTTCATATTTCACTCTTTGAGTAGTTGAGGTGGAGACTTTGTGTTCTATTTCATCATGTTGGTTCCTACCTTTTATTACCAATTCTTTTTCACTACCTGAAAGAACTACTATTTTCTGCAAGAACACTTCTGAAAGAAGAGAAGTGCTTTCAGTGTTTTCACTAGGATTTTCTCCTTTATTTGTTAACATTATCTCTGAAATAAGAGAGATGGATGGTGTATTCTGACCCTGAGTGTTATTTTTTACTTATTTATATAGTATATATCTCCTACATATTTATAAGGAAGCTCCCCTTGATGAGAGGAGAGATTTGTCCACCTCTGATGTAGTAAACTTGCACACTGAGCTGACCAATCTTCTTTGATATGGATGATCAGACCTATTTTGCTCAATTAGATAGCTGATTGACAAAATATTCACCCAACAATCTTTTTGGCGACTCCACTAGGGAAGGACATGCAGTTGAAGCCTCAAGCTTCAAGCTAAAGTAAGACCAGTCTTTTTCCATTTTTGTTTCACAATCTGACAACTTCATGTTATACCATAAGCCAAAGAGTTCAAGGTGTTTTTGACCCTATCTTTGAGTTGGTGTAGCAAGGAAATTTTGATTTATTTCATCCCCAACTTCAAGTTCTAAGATCCAGGAGTGTTTCTCTTACCCCTACCAGGACACCAACACAAGGTAGAGCTACATTTTTGCTGTTAGCAGAGCTTTGCCTATCCACATGCCACCCATATTTGTTATCCCTCTTTTTCATAATCCCATAATGGCAATTCAAGGCCCCTGGGCTAACTCATTTGGTCCACTAAACCTTACTCTACCTCTACATGAACTTCCACATAGCTCAAGAAAGAACTTTCCCAAATTCTTCAGTGATGGGAGTGTTCATCTTGATGAACACATTGCAGCCTTTATCATATCCTATGGCATAATAAGGGTGTAATTTGAAGACATGGCAGTGAGGATCTTCATGGAAACACTACAAGGTGCTACTACAAATTGGTTCTATCATCTACAAGCTAGATCAGTGACTGACTGGGACACGCTCAAAGCTAAATTTAAAGCCAAGTTCAAGCCTATAGAAGATGCATATGCTTTGCTAGCCCAGCTCACACAGATGAAGAAGGAACCTCATGAACCTATGAGGGATTGCATAGAAAAGTTTGACAAGCTCAAGAATCAGATTCTTATCATTGCTCAGCCAACTCCTGAGAACCTTAAGTGCTTCTTCATCAACTCACAACTTCCTGAAGTGAGTTTTTTGCTGAGGCATGCTGGCCACATAGACCTTGAGGCTACTCAAGACTTGGCTAATGAAGTAGAATATGACCTTATCTTGGTAAAGAAGATAAGGAGGGATCCAAATAGAGGTAAATCCTCTTCATATTCTAAATACTCTCCTACAACCACTACTGATCCAATGGTGTAGAAGCTAGTAAATGAATTGCTGGCCCTTAGAAAACAAATGGCACAAGGGATGTCATCTACTCCTTCACACAAAGATGTACCAAGGAGGACATTTCAAAATCAGCCATATCAAGGCAATGCTGCCAGGAATTAAGAGAAAGCAAATCACCTCCCTCTACCTCAGAGGAATAATCTTGCCATTGAAGCACCTCCAACCAACTCAGTGTTTGGATATCTTGAAGTTGAATAAAATTTCTCATTTTAACCTAAATTAAATCCTGAAGAGGATGCTAATCTCTTCATTGAGGAAGAAGAAGAATTAGCTGGTGATTTCAACATTAGTTTCTTGAATTATCGGGATGAACCCAAAAGTGAAGGTAATGCAGCTGAGGGATCATATGATGTATTCACCCAATCTAAGAACCAGTTAGCCCAACCAACTGATAAATAAAAGTTAGAAGAGTGACTTCAACCAACAATTTCAATTGTTAAGTGAGGATCCACTCTTTCTTTCTAGCCAAAAGACCCTGTGATTGTAAGAAAGGTAAGTACCCCAAATATCCCTACACCTTCTACTTCAAATCCTCAGTCTAGTTCTCCCCCTCCCAAAAATTAAAAAGATGAACTCCCATCCTCTACTCCTAGCTCATTCCAGACATTTGACATAATTGACCACATAAAAAAAATCAAAATTCAAATGTTTGAATTTGAATTTTTAAAGTCCTATCTTGAGCAATTAGATAAATTAGTTCAATGTGTGAAGAACCAAAGCATCCCTATAAGACAAGCAATTCCCAAGGTGACTCATGATTCCCCCAAGAATGCACCCACTAGGAACAACCTTGTCATTACTCCCCCTAGTTCTCCTAGTAGGAATGAACCTTTCTATGTCTCATTGCTGATAAATGGACATCAACTGAACAACTATATCATTGATTTTGAAGCCTCAGACAATGTTATGCCTACTAAAGTGGCTGAATCCCTTGGCCTTACACTAACCAAAATATTTAGTAAATGCTTCTCCATGGAAAACAAACAAGTACTGCTACTGGGGCAAATTAAAGATGCCTAATTTGCATTTGCAACCTTTCCAAACAAGAAAATCAAGATGATTGTCTTGGTGGATGACGTCTTAGCTTCATATGTCATACTCCTTGGGTGGAATTTTTGCAAGGATGTTGGTGGTGAACTAAGCATGGACCTATCTGAAGGAAGGATTCTAGTCAAAGGTGTTATGAAAAGGCTGCTCCCTGAGAAGGAAGCAAAATATGTGGTCACCCAGACCTCAGCACCTAAATCTCAAATTTTGTTTGAGTCTTTAGGCATGGGTAACTACTTTTTATCTATAGACAAAGTTCATAAAGCATCTGATGAAGCTCTTGAAAGTGTCAACCCATAAATTATTTCAACTAGAACAATAGAAGAATTGGTGAAGTGCAATGAAAATGTGGAAGAATCTCCCCCTCTAAATGAAGAAGATTTCAAAGAAAAAGTAGTGTCTAATGAGGTATGGATTCTATAATTTGATGGCAACTGCTCTTCTACTAGTTCATGAGCTGGGGTTGTGCTGATATCTCCTCAAAGAGATATTTTTCTTTCATCTTACAAGTTATAGTTTAGCAATACAAATAACATAGCTAAGTATAAATCCCTATTGCTTGGATTAAGGGCTGTTTGAGACAAAGGTATCAAGCTCCTTCATGCCAGAAGAGATGCTAAATTGGTGGTTTGTCAGGTGAAAAACTTGTATCAAACTAAGAATGAAAGATTGTGCCACTACCACAATCTAGTTTGAGACCAAATTGAAAGCTTTGATGCTTTCAACATCTCTGTCATTCCTAGAGAATTCAATGACTGGGCTGATGCACTATCTATTTCAACAATTCTCTTAGTTCTTCACCCATACTTCAAAGGAGATAGGTACACTATTGAGCTTATATTTTGGCCAAGTGTACCTAATAATCCCAGTCATTGGCAGGTGTTTAATAATGACCGCCAAATCATTGCCTTTTTGGAGTAAAACGATAACTTTAAATAGCTTCATTTTGAAGGTAACGAGCCTCAACAGCTTGAACCAACCCCTGAGTCAAGTTTTAATGTAGGTGAAGAGTTCTTGGAGCTAAAAGGAAACAAAATTTTCAAAGGCCTAGTTTCTCTTGAAAAGCTGTTCGATAAACATGACAGATTCATCAAATAGTAGTAAATGGATTCAAGCTCCTCCTAGGAGTTTGATCAAGTAAATCTAGGTACCAAGGATGATCCCAAGATGGTAAACATTGAAAAATACTGCACTCTTAAGGAGAGATTCAAGTTTATTGCCCTACTTTGTCAGTACATGGACTTCTTAGTTTACTCATACAATGACCTAAAGTCACTTAGACCTGATGAAATTTGACATGACATTCCTCTCAAGACTGATTCGACACCTTACAGGTAAAATTCCATGTAGTGTAATCTAAAAATATCAGGTACCATTTTGTTTGAGATACAAAAAATGCTAAATGCTAAGATAATCTTCCCAATCCATTATTCCACATGGATTGCCAATATAGTGCCTATAAGGAAGAATGGCAAAATTTACCTCTGTGTAGATTTTAGGAATTTAAATTAGTCATCCTTGAGGGATAACTATCCTTTACCAATCATGGATCAGGTGCTGTAGATAGTGACTAGTTCAGAGATGTTATCAATGCTAGATGACTTCTTATGATATAATTAGATTGAAGTTGGTGAGGTAGACCAGCATAAGATTGCCTTCACCACACCTTGGGGCACGTTTGCATATAGAAGGATGCCTTTTGGCTTGATAAATGCTGGCACCATCTTCTAAAGATAAATAGACCTTACCTTCAAAGATGAAATGGGTAAGTTCATTGTAGTTTATCTTGATGACTTGATCATCTTTTCTAAGCATCGCCCAGATCATATACGCCACTTGCAACAAGTGCTAAAATGCTACCACCAAAATGGCATTTTCTTAAACCCCAAGAAGTCAATTTTTGGAGTAATAGAGGGGAAAATTCTTAGACACATTATGTCCAAAGGAGGCATAAAGATTGACTTATACAGAGTCAAGTCTATTCAAGAGCTTACCTTGCCCACAAGTAAGATTGCTGTTGACTCTTTCTTTGGAAAGGTGAATTTCTTACAAAGGTTCATCCCCAATTTTGTTGAGAAGACTAGACATATTGTAAACATGATGAAGGGAAAGGCCACCTTTAGCTAGACTAAAGAAGGTAAGTTAGCATTTGAGGATATCAAGACTGCCATTGTCCATGCCCTAATTTTGGTTTATCCAAACTATAACAAAGAGTTCACCATATATATTTATGCTTCTAAACACATGTTTTCAGCAATTCTGGTTCAACAAAATAAAGAAGGTATAGAATCTCCCATTTCCTTTATGAGATATCCTCTTAAAGCTCGTGAACTAAAGTACTCAAACATGGAGAAGCATGCTTATGTAGTGGTGAAGGCAGTCAAGCATATCCACTTCTACATCTTGAATTCACATACTACTGCCTTGGTTCCTGATACCATGGTTAAATCCATACTAACTCAGCAGGAGTTTGGGATGAAAAAAGACAATTGGATTATAAAAATCTAGGAGTTTGATCTAGTCACAAACCAATGAAACTGGTGCATGGAAAAGGCCTATGCCAATTAATCACTGATAACAAGCTAGAAGGAGCAGAGCATGAAGAATCATAAGAAGAAGACATGCCAATAGTCTTCTTTGTCTCTTCCACGAATGAGTGGTATTCAGGTATTACTCATTTCCTTACTTATGGTGAGTGTCCTGCTCACCTATCTTATAAAAGAAAGAGGACTATCAAGTTGTAAGTTGCCAATTTTGTCCTCTAGGACAATGGCCTATATAAGAGGAGCCTTGATTGAGTGTTCCTTCATTACGTAGACAAGGAACATCAAAGCAACTTTTGAAATCCTTCCATAATCTAGCCTATGGAGGAAATTTTTCTACTCTTGTGACTACCCATAAAATTTTGTGAGCTAGGTATTACTGGCTAACTCTCTTTCAAGATGCATACAAGTGGGTTAAGAAATGTGAACTATGTCAGTAGTTTGTTGGGAGACCCAAGTTAGCTTCCATGCCTCTCAAGCTAGTGGTCATAGAGGAGCCATTCCAATAATGGGGAATTGATTTTATTGGAGCTATAAACCCATCTTCAAGTGTTGGACATGATTATGTTCTTATAACAATAGACTACTTCACCAAGTGGGTAGAAGCAATTCCAACCAAGCATGTTACTTCAGAAGTAGTGTGCAATTTCCTAAAAAAGAACATCATTTCTAGGTTTGGGGTCCCAACCAAGATTGTCACTAACAATGTAGCTTGTTTCACTTCCCAGGAGATCACTCAATTCTATTTCTACTATGGGATTACACTCTCCCACTCTTCTGATTACTTTTTACAAGGGAATGGACAAGTTGAATCAAGTAATAAGAACTTGGTGACTATCTTCAAGAAGCTGGTGGATGAAAACCAAAGGACATGGCATAAAGCATTAGTTGATGCTCTATGGGCAAAAAAAATTACATCAAAGAGAACAATTGGTATGTCTTCTTTCCAACTTCTTTATGGTATCAATGCTGAGATACCAATCACCTTGGAATTGCCAGCATTGAAATTGGCTAAGGCAATTGAAGATCAAACATATGAAAGCCCCCTTGATAAGAGGATCATGTGCCTAACTAAGTTGGATGAGTAGAGAACTATGGTGGTAGACCGAATTTCTACCCACTAAAGCCTGGTGAAGAAGCTCTTCGACTAGAAAGCAAAAAACCATGATTTCTAGATTGGAGATCAAGTCCTACTGTGGGACAAAAGGAGAGAGCCAAAGGGGATATATGGAAAGTTTGATTCTCTTTAGAGAGGCTCGTTTATTATCCATCATCTCAATGATGAGAATAGCTTCCTATTGAAATATTAAGATGGCATGCTCTTTTCTCTGCCTCATAATGAGAAGCATCTAAAGCACTTCAACTCTTGAAGTATTAGATAAGTTCACCTGTACATATGTATATTTGTATAGTCTTTTGTTTCTACTTTGTGTCATTCATTTTCATTTTTTGGAGCCTTTCTTTTTGGGTAGCATGACTCCATAGACCAATGGCACACTTCAATGCACTAGAGATTCTAGTTTCTACTCCCCTCAGTTGTTCCAAAATTTTAACTAAAGGAAGTTCCCCAACTAGAGCCAGCTGTTGTTCCCAAAATTTATCACTCCTTTTTGGGACAACACATGAACTATTTTGGTTCAATAGGCCAAAATCCTCTCTTCCCCTTTCAATTTTTTTTTGATCATTCAGGTTATTCATTTTTCAAAGCTTTTTTAGAAATATATGGATTATGTAGGCTTGAATCTATGGACTCTGCAAGCTTGAATCTATGGGCTCTACAGGCTTGAATCTATGGACTCTGCAGAAAGAAATCTATGGACTCCCTCAGTTATATAGATTCTATAGGTGGAACTACGAACTTCACAAGCTAGATTTATATGGACTCTTTCAAGGAAGAAATCTATGGACTTAGTTTCTATGAACTTCAAGGCTTGAAAACTATAGACTCTATAGACTTGGTTTTTACAGACTCTGACAGTTCTATGGACCCAAAACTATGGACTCCCCTAGATCTATGAACTCATTTCTACAGACTCTACAGGTTGGTTTCTACGGACTCTGTAGGAAAGAACAGGTTCAACACTAAACCATTTTTTCAATCGATAAATTCAAAGGGGTCTTCCAAGAGCCTGAAGATCAAGTGCCCTTGTAGAGGGCGCTTAGCTACCAAAGTGGACCGTTGCAAAAGTCTGAAGGATAGTTTTGGGCTCAAATAGCCCTTTTAGAGGGCAGACATGCAACAAATGGACCGATTCAAAGGTTGAATGGAGCAAAGGAATTCCTTCAAAAGGATTTCTCATGGTAAAAATGCTAAGGCAATTCCTTTAGATAAAAAGCCCAAAGGAATTCCTTTCGACTTTTGTCTGAAGGAATAATCCTAATAGAAAGACAAAGGTCAAATGCCTAGCAGAAAAAGACAAATTGAAGGAAAGATTTCCTTTGGACAAAATATCTGAAGGAATTCTTTCAGACTTTTATCTAAAGAAAAAGCCTGAAAAAAAGTATGCCAAAGGAAAAAAATCCCGAAGGCCATCTGAAGCATCTCGAAGGACATGTACCCTTGCAGGGGGCTCTCATCGGCCAAAATAGGCCTTTCTCAAGACCCTGAAGGGATTCTTCCCCTTCGGCAAGGACAAAACAAGAAAGCTAAAGGAATTGCCAAGGAGGATGACAAGCCCACAGACATCAAATTTGAGTACCACAAAATAGCCATTGAGATCCAAATGCCTAGTGACGTCCCCATAGCCATTAAATTTAGGGCAATAAACTAGCTGTTGGTTTTCAAATAATGATGGGCCCAAAGCCATCAAATTCATGGTAATGAAATAGCCATTGATCTTTGAAAGTTTGAATGTAGACGTAAATGCAAAAGGCCAAAATGCCAAAGGGAAAAACCATTGATGAAAGAGTGTAAGGAACCAGCAAGACCGAGGATATATCCCTAAGAGCTCAAATTCTAGGAAAAAACAAAACTAGAAAGGGAAAAAGATAGCTTGGGAGCTCAAATCATAGCAAGAAGAGACAAAGAGGAAAATATCTACGTAAAAGTTATTTCGATAGCTGAAACAGTCTATAAAGTAGATTTTCAAGCTTGCAAACATTGAAGGCATGGCCTATTGGTCTCCCTTGGAGTAAAGATGAAATGGACAACTGCGTAGATGTCAGAGGGGACAAAGCAGATGATCCAAAATAAGGAAGAGATATATTAGATGAATGGACATGAAATAGTTAAGGCAATGCACTATTCCAAGCATAGTCCCTCCAGATAGAACTAAAGGCACAGTGAAGGCATTGACTACAGTGTAAGCCATCCCATGGGAAAGAGTGCCAAGCCTTGCTTGGTTGCTATACATTGAATTTTCTCTCATTATGCAAGGGAGACATTCATTTTTACAGAAGTGAAACTCTACCCAAATTGAAAGGAGAATACTGAGACTTTGAGCTTAGGTTGTTGTTCATATCATTTTATCTGAATGAGAAAGCAAGTTATTTGTAGACTTTGTGCTATCATAGCTTGTATCATTTTAGGAGATTGTTCTTATGTCTGTCTTCTAAATGTGTTCTTGTTTATTTAATTTGGCAAGTAGAACTAGTGAAAGTAATCAGGAAGGTGTCCTGAAACCAACTGTGAGGAAGACTTTGTGCTTTCACAATTGTTTCAGTGTGTGTTTTTAGTTCCTTTTTGTGTTGAAGATTTTTGGATGACTTTGTGCCCCCATTATCTTTCATGTTTCACTCTTTGGGTAATTGAGGTGGAGATTTTGTGTTCCAGTTCATCATGTTGGTTCCTACCCTTTGTTACTAGTTCTTTGTCACTACTTGAAAGAACTCCTGCTGTTTCTTGCAAGAACACTTTTGAAAGAAGATAAGTGCTTTTAGTGTTTTCACTAAGATTTTCTCCTCTATTTGTTAACATCATCTCTAAAATAAGAGATATGGATGGTGTATTTTTCCCTTGAGTTTTATTTTCTTCTTATTTATATAGTATATAACTCCTGCATATTTATAGGGAACCTCCCCTTGATGAGAGGAAAGATTTGTCCACTTCTGATGTAGTACACCTGCACATTGGGGTGACCAATCTTCTTTTCTATGGATGATCAGACCAATTTTTCTCAATCAGATAGCTGACTGACAAAATATTCATCCAACACATTGGTTGACCTATCTAAGAACATAAAAAAATGTAACAAGTATATAAAAGAGGTATGTAAACCACAAGTCAACCACACATATCCCTAGACATACCAATGGTTAAGGGCATAGCAATAAATCACTAAAATAAAAATATAGAGGGTTCTATTAGAAGTTATAAAAAATTTGAGAGACATGGGTAGCTACTAGATATACCCAAATTACATAATCATCTAAATAGGAGTGATGGTAGCCCCCCTTAGGCTACTGAGGTATGCGCTAATAAAGTTAGTTGAGGAAGAAATGGCATATTAACTTCTACATGGAGTTGATGGAGTTCTTAAGAACAATAAGAAGATGCCCCCCACAAGGTCCTTTACAAATTGGGGAGGACCAAAATCACTAAGTGGCATGATATTATTGTATCTTCTAGGTATAGGGATTCCTACCTATTACCTAAAGATGACTTCAAATCTTGGGATCCCAATAATGTCATTGCCAAGCATCTATTCAAATTCAATAAATATATAGTGATGGAGTACAATAATAAATAAGAATCTCATGAATAGATATATAGAGATGATTTGAATGATGAGGTGGTGATTTGAAATGTTTTAAATAAAAATATCAAATTGGAGATGAGGCTTGATAGGGAGAAGAAAAAAAGGATATTTCCTAGTCTCGACCACCACCAAACCATGAGAACATGTTTGATGCTGATTATAAGGAAGGAAAAGATGAATAAGAGGAAGACAACATTCCTCTTGTTATAAATAAACCAAGGAGGCCTCCACAACTTGCCACTTTAGGCACTCAAGACTTGCCTCTAAACTTTGATTAAGGAGGATCTAACAGTCATCTTGGCCCCTCCCAATGGCCCAAAATGATCTCTATATGTACTATGGGAGTTATTTTTCAAATCTTGGATCAACCTGAACCTACTATTATTTACCTTTTGGAATTACAACAAGGCATTGAGCTCTCTATGGAATAATTATAGGTGCTGGCCAAATTGAACATCAAGAAGGTCTACAAAAGGAAAAGGATACCTAAGGTCACTATGAGAGGAGTAATAACCCCTCCATCATCTTCTCAAGTGATTTTTGCTACCAATAATACACCTTAGACCACCCTTGGATCTCTGGCCCCTAATATAAGTACTTTCTCACTACCTTCTTTCACAATTACAAGTATATCTAATTTTCTTTCTACTTCTATGTTTGCTCCTGCCACCATTGTTCCCCCATGATTTCAACATCATTAGTCACTACAACTACCACTATGGACCAAACTAGTAGTTCCTTGAAATTTACCATCCCCCACTTTAATACCCATTCTAATACCAATATTATATCTTTATCAAGCTTTGAATGCACTATTGCTAGTCAGACTGTAGATTCCACTACTTCTCAAGCAGTTGTAACAAGTGCATCAATTACCATTAGCTCCCATACATCTATAAAGCCATTAAGGCACATTTTAAAGCTATTAACCTTTTTAAATCCACCTTTATTTGAATCCCTATTAAATATTACTAAAACTATAAAGGTGAACATGCATCCCAAATTTCCTTCATTTATTCTTAATATGGGCCCTGCAAAAACTCTATTTGGCACACTTGGGAAAATAGATTCAATAGGCTTGCCACACATTCCTACTAAAAATTTAGCCTCTACCTCAACTCAAGTAACCCCATTACATCCAATTCTAATAAAGTCAATGCCTACTACTATCCCAAATTAGGTTAGAGACATTATACAAGCAACAAGACAAGAGAGGCCTTAGGTAGTCCTTTCTACACCACAAATTGGTATGAGATTTGATGCTACTAGAGGCACAATGAAGAGAGTGGTGAGGAGGTAGGTTGAGTAGCTCCAATATAGCTCAGTGGTGGCCCATGAAAGTGAAAAGTCCCTATTCACTTTGAAAAAGAAGAGAAAATTTGGCCCTGGTGAAGTAGATGAATATGCAGAGGAGCCAATGTCCACGGTCCAATCCAATGTAGAATCTACAATGGCCTTGATGAAATATATCTAATAGGAGATGAAGAGACTAAAAGAATAGGCATTGCCTATAGTGCCAAATAAAACTACTATTTAGGTAATCAATGTCTTCAATTTTTATAAGGTCATGAAGAGGAGGTAGGAAGATGGGACTCTTCAGTATAATGTGGTCATTAAATTTGACCAAAAACTTGCACTCTATGATGCTAAGTTAGGAAACCTAGCTATAGTTATAAGGAGAAATAAGTTCCTAGACCTCAAGGTATTTTAACATGAAGATATCATCCTAACATAGAACATAATGATGAATAGAAGAAGGATATTGAAGTGGTAGTTTTAATAGGTCAAGGATGTAACCACATCCTTAGAGAAGATATAATTATATATTGCCTTGTATGTGAAGGATGCCATGGTCACTAAGGTCACCAAACCTGATGGTAACTTCATGGATGACCAAGAGTTCAGGGCTCAAATGAAGGTGTTTCTTATAAAGTTCTAGTAGGACATAGCCAAGGCCAAGATTGCGACTAAGGTAATAAACATTGTGTCTTTTACCAACCAAATGCTGGAGAGAGTCCAGGCCATTAAAATAAGCACTAAGACATGTAATTATAGAACATAAAAGGATGATTCAAGAAACATCTAACTTATTATGGCCCATGATCCTAGATTTTAGTCAAATTAAGCATGATTACTTAGCTTGTGTATAAGTTTGGATAAAGGAAGAGGTAGAGAAGAAGAGGCAACAAAAACAAGCTAGTCAGAAACCTCCTCTAGGGCCTTGAAGAATATTCAACTTTATTTTAAAAATTTAAATTTAAAATATTCCATTGTAATATGTGGAATTTTTCCACTTAGCTATATTTTGGAATATTTTAATGGGCCCAATTGAACTTGTATAGGTATTTCTAATTCCTATATATAAGGGTATCCACCTCATTGTAAATGAGGAATAATTGATATAAAAGAAATACAAAAGAGCTAATAATTCAAGAGATTGTCTGTATGCTTTATTGTGTATTCTATAGTTTATGCTTCTCATGCTTTTAGATAACTAATGGTTTATTTTATACTAACTAATTTGGCAAAAATATCAGTGTATACATCTACTGGTTTGAGTTTAACACTAGGTTAACAAATTTGCTAGTAAATGTGCTCTATTTTCACCTTATTTATAGTTGAATGTGTTTGTCCAATATATGCATTTATTTTTATTTGAAGCTTCAACTATTTTTATTTGGATTTGAGTATTACGTTAGGGTTGATGAGTGTTAGTTTTACATGTTTTATCATATAAGTTAGAAGAATTGACACCTGTGATTATCTGAAGCAAACTCTCTTTTTTACCTTACTTTGCTTACGTTTGGATCTACCTCATGAATCACTTTAGTTTAGCTCATTATGTAAATATTCATGGTTTGTTTATATTTGGGAAATTATTGGAAAAGTTTAAGCTATTTCAAAAAGATTAGTAAGAAATAAAGTGTCACTGCATATAATATTCTATCCCTACAATAGGGTTTACTTGCAGAATTATAAGTAGTGGTCATATCTCTGCTATTTTTCTATTTATAGTAGTAGTAGTTGTTTAAAAAACTCAAGCCCTGAGTCTTCCAAGAATTAAAATTTATTTCATTCCTTTCCCCCATTCCCTAGTGACATAAAGATCATATTAAGTGCATCAACAACATCAAGTCCTTGGTGAGATTGACATACCTTTATAAGTGGGTCTTACACATGTGGCTACTACCTTCTTAGTTATATATTACACAAGTGTCTTTGATATGTTATTGGGATGACTTCAGATATATACACTTAGAGTAGTACCTTATACAATACATGGGTATATTAAATACATTCATGTTAGTTGGGTAATTAAAATTTATATAATTCCATATAAATATCCACTTTAATAAAAATAAGTTTATACCTAGACAATTAATTATCAAACCTATTAGTATTAATCCTCTAAAAAAGGATAAGTAATAAGAAAAATTATTTCCTAGGAAACCATTATTTGAGAGACCATTGCATTATATATCCATAGTGGGTTCCATAAAATTCTCATCTACTACACACCATATTAAGATATCCATAACACCTAAACATTTTCCTATTACTACTATTCTAAATAAACCATAGAGCACTCAATGATGGGTTCCATGAACCCTCATCCTTTCTATTGTTTATCCATGATAATATAGTCTTATTATACATATGCATAGTATTATAGATTCTACAATGATATATATTACACCTACACATGTTACTTGGCATCACCAATAGTTTATTACACTAGGTTCCTAGTGGAAAGATACCTATGAACATCCATTGGATGAGATCATATGATAGTTATTTATTTAAAAATATTCTCAAAATACAAAAAAAATTCAAAAATAAAAAAATATTTGCAACATTAATATGTTATATTAGCTTCTTGGAATATATGTTGGTGTTTCTATGTTGGTAGATAACATAGCATTTTTTTCTATATACATGTGTTTCATGCATCCTTTGAGTATGATCATGATCTATACACTTTCAGTTATTGGGACTTGGCTCTACTCATGTCATGTTAATATTGATAGCATCTACTTCTTTGATCATGATACATTTAGGTTATATAATTCTATGATCACTTTATATTATCATGCTTGAGCTTATATACTTACACATATCTTTATCCATGCTTATATATTTCACAATTTACTTGATATGCTATGTACTTAACCACATTTAATAACACATATGATCCATGGGTTAGTATTGTATGTTATGCTAGTTGATTATTGTCAATCATTTTATTTTGCACTTCCTTGAGTGTGTTCCTTGCTTAATATTGTCATGTAATATATTAATAATTCAAGCATATGATATGCTCCATTGATTGTGGCCCCTGTGCCTATGTATTACTATTATGATATTTGCATATGTCATTTTTTGTTATATAGATATTTGAATATGCCACTATTTTCTTTCTAGACATTTGACTAAGTCATGTCCATTTGATTGTGTGACATTTGAATATACCTATTTTTGAGGTTTATTTGGTACATTATTTTTTGATTTATTTTTGAGTGATCTTGTATGTGTACTTGATTATTTGCTGAGTTTTTATTATTACTATATATATGTTTTAGATTATGATAAAAGTAGGTTTTAAAGGGACCCCAAAACCCTGTACAATAAAGAAAGATAATCCTTAAAGCCCAACGAAGTTTCAAAAAAACCCTAAAATAGGTACAAACCAAACCAGGTCAAACAGGAACTTGTAAACATCAAAACAAACCATATGTAACCATCGACACTACACAGAACGGACCGTCACCAGACTGGATCAGCATCCTACAACCTCCAAACAAAGAGGTTAATTCAAATTAAATTTTTGATTTTTATTTAACCTTTTACACGAACGAAGATTCATATCTAGAGGGGGGACCATAGGCTTAGATTTCTTCCTCTCAACAGCAGTCCATCCATCCTCTACCTTTGTTGCCTCAGTCATCCATTCCTCAGAATACGATGGTCCATTAAGCCCAAGGGATACAGATGACTCATCAAAATCCTTATGAATACCAGCCACTTTCTGGCTCCTAGGTAGTTCCTCCAAAACAGGGGGAGAAACCAAAGCCTCCACAACAACTGGCTTTGAAAGATCATTATTCCCATTCACCACAGGACCAACTAAGGAATCTTTCACCGGCGACTCCTCCTCAATCATCAGCTCAGAATGGATGCTATCTTCATTCTCAAAATCTGCCAAATCTTCCATAGGTTGTATAGCTATTTAATGTTCTGGGGAAGCCTTAGACCACCAAGAAGGTGGTCGTCTGGACTTTGAATTCCCAGCCAAACAATGAGCAGCCATATGACCCGTTAGGTGACATTTTCTGCACCAAAAAGGTACGCCCTCAAAATCCAGCATTTGTGTTCAAGTTCCCCTTGGGGAGTCCAGACAAATCGCCTCTGATAGGCCCTTTGAAACATCCACTTCAACCATAAAACGTGCACAGGTCGAATGGTGAGCAACCGAAGTATTTTTATCCACAGACAAAAAATATCCTATAGCATTCCCGATGGTTTCAAAAACCGATTCATGCCATAGATGTATTGGAAGATTTGGGAGCCGAATCCAGATCGAAAACTTGTTAAAGGTTTTCGTAAGTAGGTTAAAACCCTTATGCCACCATTTGGCCATGAGAGGAAATTTACCCTGCCATAAGAAATCACTGTTGCTCAAGATTATCCTTCTGTCCTCAGGGCATTGGAAGACAACAATAAAGAAACCTTTTACACACGGAAAGATTTCAACATGGTCTTCAATAAGTGGCAGCCAATTCTTGGATATCCAGTCGTGTAGATCAGCCAGAGAGGGCCAAAATCCTTGAAAATAAAAAATAGCAGCTTGGGAGGAAAAAATTTCTACCCTTTCAAAGATTCTGTCTACTATTTTAGGATCTAAATTAACCCTTGTGGGTTTTAGGACACTTACAGGTGGTGCATAAGATGGCCCAGATGATACACGAGGTACAACTTTATGTAGATTCGCTTCAAATGCCACCACATCTACATAAGATCTTCCCCCTACATCTAACCTTGATCCAGGAGCGTGGGCAAAATGCCCGGCCACAATCTTTCCTCCACCCACCGGAGAAGTCTCTTTAGGGGCATTCAGCTCCCTCCCCTTGCAAGCTGACAACACCCCATCTGATTTAGCAGCCGTAGCCACTTCGACCACCTGTCTGTCATTACCCATTTTCAAATTTTTTAAGCGCGCGTGCATGGGAGACGGCATTGGCTCTAACGAATTACTTTGGTTTCCCATAATTCTCATGATTGTTATTACTATATATATGTTTCCATGATCTATATCATACATTTTAAGACTTGATGTGGTCACATTCATTATGCTTTAGTGATATATCTACTTAGACATGATACTCATATATGTTACATAGTTCATATATAGATCATAAAATTATTTTATATTTTTAAGGTAAGGTAACTATCATTTACTACTTCTGGAAATAATGGAAAATTTTTTAGTGTTTCTAATCCTTTCAGTGGGATCTGTGTCTCCCATCTGGATTTTATTCCTGCTGGGTTGGGACAAGAGCATGAAAAGGAGAATGATAATTTGTAGTCTAATAAGAAAAATTCTTCAGAAGAGCTGAAGGCAGAGACTGCAGAGCAAAAGAAATGGTCATCCTTGTTTGGCAAGAAACCCAATGGAAAATTTATCTTCCCTCCGGTGACTGCAAAATCTTGCTGGGAGAAAGGTGAGTTTCAAGTTTTCATTCTAGACCCTTTAATAGATTTCTCTGTCTTCCATGGATTTCACCCTAGTGGGTAAATTTTTAGGAGCTAGACCAGATCTGGAAACTCTTAAAAAAATGGTCAAAAGGAAATGGGTAATTAAAGGAGAAATAGAAATGGCACCAATGATGAATGGATTTTTCTCATTTATTTTCAATTGTAAGGAAGACATGAATATGGTTCTGGGTGGAGGACCGTGGTCTTTCGGTAAATGTTCTTTGACAATCAAAAAATGGGAGCCCAATATGGATCTATCTGATTCTTTTTTCTTAACCACTCCCATTTGGGTAAGACTTCCTGGACTCCCTTTAGAGTTATGGCATGAGGAAATCTTTAAAGGTATTGCCAGTTCTTTTGGTGAACTTGTGGCAGTGGATAAAGCTACGGCTTCTAGATCCAAACTTCTAAGTGCCAGACTTTATGTCAAAGTGGCAGATTTGAATCACATCCCTGAAAAAGTGGAAATAATATCTAAACTGGGCAAAAAAACTCAAGGGATTCTCTTTGAAGATTTGCCTAATTCTTGCTACGCTTGTAAGAAACAGGGGCACTTCATTAAAAATTGTCCGTTTAAAAGCAAAAATCTTCAGAGAGGTGTATTGGAAGGGAGAAAAATTCAGTATAAGGAAGAATGGAAACTAAAGGAAGATCATAGACAAGAACAAAAGAATAGTGCAGATCCTAAAGATTTAGATGAAGAGGCAGATTTAGAGCCTTCTTGTGAAGAACCCCAAGAGCCACAAATTGAGGCGTATAAGGAGTTTTTTGTTGAGAATGAAAATTCAGAAATAGAAGGAGATGGACAGCAAACAGATATCATTAATCCTGAACAAAGAATAGAAGAATTGATGGATTCATCAAGACAAATCATTTGCAAATAAAGGATAGAAGAGCGAAGGGGAGATGTTGATGACAAAAGAGTATTAGAAGAAGGAGAAATCCTGGCTGAAGATGTAAACAATTCAGAAGAGGGAGATGCTCTCCTTTCTCAGTCTAGGGAGGCTGATATTGTTATCCCTTTGGAGGAGCTTTAGGAGAACCAAAGAAAAAGGGATGGAAAAAACATAAATACCAAGGGAGTAGAAACAAGAAGAAGTAAAAAAGACCAAAAAACTAAGGCAAAACTGCTTGTTATTGCTAGGGATACACTCAGAAAAAGAGATGAACAACATTGTCAGATGAAACTGGATATTGGCTCTCCTGACAAACCTAGAAGAAGACCCATAAGGAAAATTAGAGAGCTAGAAAGTTTGCAGAATATTGCTGATGGCAGACAGGCAACTATTCTAGATTTTACCCCTAAAAATAGATAACTAGAGCATCTTGCGAGATTTTAGGGGGTTGTTTGTTTAATGGTTTTATGAGGTTATCTTTGTATAACCTATTTCTGTTGCTACTTTTTAGTAGGTTTAAGGATGGTTTTTTCTGGAGCATGATAATGCTTTAACCTTTTTGTTCCTGTTAAAGGGTTTCAGGGCCCCTTCAAAACCTATTTTTACCTTAATCTAAAACTATCATTTACTACTTATCCTCACTTAAAAATAAGGGGAATATTAGTGGGAGCATGTCATAGAGACATGACTTCCACATTTTACATAGTTCACCAAATTTATATATATAGTGGGGGCATGTTATGGAAACTTTTTCTTCACATTTACCATAGTTCATAGATTTAGATATATAAGGGGGGCATGTTATGGAAACATGTTATCCACACTTACATTAGTTTTCAATTTAATATTTTAGTGGGTTGATGTTATGGAAACATATTATCCACACTTACATAGTTGAAAATTGGCCAACATTCATAGTTATATGATTTAGATACATAGTTGTTGTATAATTCTATATAATGGTATCATTTTTATACCCATGTTTCAACATGAAACATATATGAGGTGCATATGTAATGCAAAAATAGAATCTTAAATTACAAAAATAAATTAGCTTTCATAATTCAAACACTTATATAGATTTTAATTCACCAAATTAGACTATTACAGATGATATAATACAAATCTACTACAATAGGTGGTTCAATTTTGGTATGGTTGAGGTGATTAAATAATTTAATATTTAAAAGTTTATAGGTTGAAATTTATTACACCATCCAACGTCACTAGATTTTTAGTGTGAGTTGACTTGGTTTACTCATGCTCACCAGGTTATAAGTATGGTTGGGTTGCATGGTTGAGATAATCTCAATTATTGGTAATAACTCATGCTTTATCCAAAGTTGGGGGAATGTGTCCTCCAATATTTATATATTTATGTACTTTATAGATTTTATATTTATCCTAACTAATCTAATCTCTAATGGTTCATAATGATACATATTTTTCAATCAAGTTGCTAAAATACAAGACAATTGCATCGATACACGTGTACTCCTAAACCTTGCTCATTCTATTTCAATAATTTTAATGCTTTTGATTTCAGATTATATGCACTAATTAGATACTATAACATGCTCTTAATTTTAAGAAAATATCTAGTAAAACACTCAAGTTGGGTTTACATAAAGGCAAGGTGTGTTTTTCTATTAGATATGGTTAAAAATCAGGAAGATAGTCTCGTGACCTTAAAACAATCTAGGAAAGATATTCAACATAAAATAAGAGGAACACACATAAGAAAATAACAAGTAAGCCATGAACAAAATGAAAAAACAAACCAAAATTTCCTATAAAGTTATCAATGATGTCATGGTAATGTCATGGATGTGTCTTGGTGAGTAAATGAAGAGCCTTGATAGTCTATGTGATAATGACAAAGTGTGCAATGTGCTTGTCATAGTATGCTTGAACAAGGATTGGTTGATCTTTAGAGTTTTATTAGTTTGAGATGTTTATAGATGAATATGGAGTATTGAGGATGTGTAAGAGGTCCTTAAGATGTTTTATATGCTTTGAGTTATTATGTGTATAAGTGGAATTCATTTGGTTGTCCATAGTTTTCATCTAGACACTTTGGGTCTAATGGTAGAGAATCTGAGTAGGTAGTTTGATGATGCCACCATTGCCATGTGGGAATGAGTCAAGGAGAGTTGTTTATATGGTTGTGATCATTATAGTCCTTAGTTGTTATGTAATAGATCTCAATTCATGTGATGAAGCATGGTTGAAGATATGAGGATGTAAAGTTAGCTACTCAAATAGATTTCACTATGTTCTCATACTTGGCCAAATTTTCAAAAGGGCTCAAGAAGAGATGAGAAAGCATGTTGATGAGGTTAAAATTCACATGAGTGTAAGTGTTAGGACAAAATGATTATATAGATTTGTTCATTTTTGTACCTAGTTTCTATGTGCCCATTCTTAGATCATACGAGTAAGCACATCAAAATATATGCAAGTGAAAAGTTGGGCTCCCAAGGATTTTGATAGTATTCTCCCATACTCAGCCAAATTTGCATGAGGCAAGAAAGAGACAAGTAAGTAGTCTAATGATGGCATATCTCACACATATGGACATTTCAGGAGAAGGTGATCATATGCATTTGTTCAATTTTGATCTTAGTTAATTTGCACTAAAATTTAGATCATAAGATGAAGTGCATCAAAAGACATGCTTGTTCAAATTTGGCCTCCCAAGTAGGTTTTGACATAGTTGTCTCTATGATAGAATATTTTGAGAAGGCATTTTAATGGTGATATATCTCACTCATGTGAAGGTTTCAAGAGCTGCTTAGTATATGGATGGACTCTATTATGTGAGCAGATCATCTAGTCCAAATTTAATATCATGCATCAAAGCATGGTGAAAGATATTAAGATTTAAATTTGGCCATATAGGTATATTATAGTGGTCTCCATACTTGGTCAAATATGCATGAAGTAAAGTTTAGGACCAAATGGAGATTTAATGGTGTGTAAGAGTTCATACATCTAGATCTATGGTGCACAACAAGTCAAATAGGTCAAAGTTTTCAATTATTAAGCTGAGTAAAGATCATGATCCTTAAAAAAGGATCGATGGATCATGTTAATTCTAAGATGTTAGGATGTAGTGAGATAGTGCCAAGTCTTCGAGGTTTAACAATAAGTAAAGATAAAAATTGAGCTTCTTTAGAAGATAAATGGTGAGTGGGTGTTCATACTGATACAAATAAGTGTACATGGACTTCCAGTAAAGTGATCAAAAGGTATGTGAGGGTGCCAAGTGTTATGATCATAGGGGTTCTAAGAAATATCAAATGTTGAGCACTGCAAGGTAAGGACTAGGTTGATCTGTAGAGATCAACAATGTGTGTTGAGTAAAGATTTCAAGAGTACATGAGATGAGGTCAAAGTGACTGAGGTTTAACATTTGAGTATTGACACCTATGTATTAAATTTCAAACAAAATCAATGGTGTGTAATTAATCTGAGCAACACACACATGATATGTGAGCAAAGTGATCAAAGTTTAACTACAACCGTTTACATTTAAATATTTGAATTTTAATAAGGGAAAAACTAGTGTCTAGTTTTGAGTCATATCTTTCGATCCAGAATGAATTTGACCATGCAGTAAAACTAAAAGTGATAGAGGAATATAAGGTAAATTTGGTAATATGGATTTGAAAATCTAGAAGTATGTACATAGTTATGAAGGTTTAAATTTGACTATGTTCATATGTGGACTATAAGTGACTTGAGAAGGACAATTGAGCTTGTTTAGATGCTATTTTTTTGTTTCATTATTAATTGGATATTGGAGAGTGTTGTATACTCTATTATAATGTTTTTTTTGTATTATGAAGGTTTGATCATTCATAAACAATATGAACAAAGGTGTAGAAGTCGACTATATGTTCGTTCATAATGACTATGTGCACACAATGTTATTTAAGCGAATTGTGATTAAGCAAAAGGGTTATATGTTGGTTGTTGGCGTTTAAGGGGGACCTATAGATCATATGGAATGGGTCCATGATTTTGGTAGTGGTTCTATGTTCTTGTTTTGTTGGATGAAGTGCCAAAGGAGTGAATGGGTTCACATGAGACCTAGAAGAGCTATAAGGACCTTATTAAAAGGTGTAGCTACTTAAGGGTGACGTATAGATGCTATGACCGACCTATGAAGATTTTTTTTGAGCCATGTATTCATATGATATATGTATTCAGGGTTAAGACATACCTAATGTTGACTAAGGTATTGATTATCATGATTGCTCTATAAATAGTGAAATCAAAGATGGTGATTTGTAGATTTTGTGTGAGAGACTTGGGAAAGATTTGAGAGAGAATTGTGTGTGTGAATTAGGGAATGAAGGGTAGAGTGTCATATGGAGGTGTTGAAGATTATAATATATTGAGGACTATTTGTATGGCCTGTAGGTCATAATTCTATTGGTAAAATAATGCTCTTGTTGTTTGAGTATGAGAGAAGGTGAAGAGTGATAATCAGAGGTCTATCATCAGGTGTTGTAGACATTAGTCCAAATATGGAGTTATTCATAGGTGTTTTTATGAGTGCTCAATATCTAAGGGGGTTATTTCATCCTTACAAGGTGAAACTTTCTAAAAGTCTAGTTGTTGTGGGTACTCAACTAGACAGGTGTAGTAGCTCCTTATGGGATCGTAGTCTCACTAGAGTCAAGAATGGTAGTTCCTTGATTAGTATCTTACTGGTCTAGATTGGTTCTTGTTATTATAATATATTAGTCTAATTGTAGGTTATAGTGGGTTTTACTCCCCAAGAGGGTTTTCCACATATGTCATGTGTTATGTGATTGATCTCACATTGTCTCTCTTTCTTATTACTATAAATGATGTGTATGCTTCATGAATGCTTGTGGTTACTGATTAAGTGTTTGTAAATATTAGAGTTCAAGTTGGATTATTTGGGCTCATTGATTCACCCCACTCATAATGATTGTACCTATAAATTTTTTAATCTAAAATGCATACAAAAAAAATCCAAAAATAAATTTAGAGGAGAAATGCTAAAGCAACTAGTTAGACTCCTCAATGTCAAAGTATATAATGACTTTACTACTTATAGAATTATTTTTTTCTTTGTCCTTGCCTCTACTTATTTTTATTAGTCCTTAGTAGGTTTCTTCAATTATATTCTTTATTTTTTGGAGTGGGGTCCACTCCTCTTTCTTGTCTAGTGATCTCTTCGTTAACTCCTTCTTCTTTACTTTTTATGCTTCTTCCTATAGGGGGAGTGATAGCAATATCCATACATTATTCATCCTTGACTTCAATTCCTATGCCAATTTAAGTTTTGACCTCCACTAAAGTGAACATCCCTTCTAAGTTGTTAATTTCCTCCACTAACTCTATGCAAAGCAAATGTTGCATAGATGTTTTGGTCTAAATATTTTCTAGGATCCTTTTCATGTTAGTCTTCTTGTTATACTCTATGGGGTAATTGGATGAATTCTATCCATGGGCTTCACCTCTTCATAATTACCTTCCAAACAATGGGAATGTTTATAAAATTATCCTTCTCCCTTAAAGATAAGGACTTCATTCTTCTAACCTATTATTACTAACTCCCCTTGGTTTCTTCACCAAAATCCTCCCCCCTATGGATATCAATTACTTCAGTAACATATTTTCCCCATAGGGGTTCCCATATGCAAATGATAAGTAGTATGATCCCTTAGTGTGTGAGATTGGTGGAGGGGTTGGCATTGAAGGAAGATATAGATGATTTGAGAGACTTTAGAAGAAAAAGGGAGACTAATCATATGACCCTTAAAATGGTTCATCAATAGGAAATGGTGAAAGAAAAAGATGGTATGTTTTCCATTGAGGGTATTATACTTCATGATTTGAAAAAAACCTCAGGCCACTTCCTAGGGATTTAGGCTCTAGGGAATCATTTTTAAGATGAGATGAATGGTTTATCAGACTTAAAGAAAATTCTCATTACCTCATCCTTCCTTTTTTTTCCTTGTAGGATTTAACACCATCACAACACATGTCAATCATTTTATCTATGATTTCTGTCATAATCATGATGATCAACCTCCTCATTCTAATTAGGGGATTACCCCAAACTCTATAAAATTCCCTAGAGATAATCAAGTCATGTATGAAAATTCTTTTGATGAAGTTGGAAATCCCTTATTTAACCATCTTCTAGACATCAAGGTCCTTCTTTGCTTTTGTATAAGAAATCAGCTATATCCTTTCTCTTTTGCCTCCCATATTATCTATGTTTATAAAGCATTGAATTCTAAAGGAAATTAACATTTTAGTCTCAACTAGGATGCACTTATTATCAAAATCTAAACATTTATTATTTAAAATGGCATGGAGCTTCCCATAGTTCATAACATGGGTCTTAATTTGGTGTTGATTATTTTGCACCATATTTTAAATTTTGTCTATCATATCATCGGTAATGAGGAGAGCTAATGCATCATCCCACATGTAGGAGGGGGATTATATTTTTGAATTAATGATGAGGCCTCCAATGGGAGATCAACCATGTTTGTCCAATGTTTGAACACCTCACTTTAGATCCCTATGTTTTCCATATGATCAACTCCCTTATTTCCCTCTCTATAGACATGGGAAATAGTGTAAATTTTGAATTTTCCTAGGAGAATTTTTTCATATTCCATGACCTTAGATATGGTCCAAGAAGGATAAAATTTACCTTTTAACCAATTAAAAATGTTAAGGGAGTCTCCTTCAATTTAGAGCTATTTTATGCCTAGTTTAATGACCAGATCTATTCCCCCAAAAGATACTAAAGCTTCATCCACATGGTTTGTTTGTACATCTAAGGGTAAAATCAGGTCCCCATTGATGTCCCTTATGACACCCCTCTCCCAACCAAACCAAGGTTACCTTTGGCTCTACTATCGAATTTCAACTTAAGCCAAAAATTAGGAGGGCTAATTCATTTGACTAGAGTTTTATCAACCTTCTAATTTTGGGTCTTAAATAGGATAGGGAGGTTCCATTTGGTGAGAGGAAAGGTAAGGTGATGGGGAGGGGGGTCATTTAAGTTAGATGCAAACATATTCTAGTTCTTCTTGATGGCCAAAAGGATTTTATAGGCTATAGAATAAGGGCAAGGGGATTTGTTATTGAAGATGTAAGAAATTTTATGTTTTCAAATGACCCATAAACTATGGGGTAAGGAGATGTACCATAAGAAGGAGAGGGGAGGAAAATCCCAAGGAGGTTTCTATTGGATGATCAAGTCATGGATAGAGTTGGGGCCAACCTAAGAGAAATTAAACTTCAAAGGGAAAAAAATAGAATTATAGAGGTGAAATGGAAAAAGAGGAATAAATGTACATGTGATTCAACCTCCTATTTCTAGAGGACACACCTATTAGGGATAGGTAGTCCCATTCTATCAAGGTTTTCCATAGTAAGGATTCTTTTCTGGATAACAAGCCAAAAAAAATGTTGACCTTAGGGGTGACATTCTTAATCTAGAGGATCTAAAAGCCTTCATATACTTACTCAAACTCTAGGTTAGACAAGTAACCTAATTTGACTATGAATTCTTTGTTTGGTTCCTCAATCTAGACTAGTTTGTATTCTTTGGGTAAATGAATTATATAAAAGAGATAGAGCTATTGGTTTAGGTCTAGAAGTAAATGAGACTCCTAAGGGCTGATACCTTCCTTATAAATATCTTTCCATTTTTTTGAGCCATTCTCCACAACCCAATAGTTATTAACCTTAGAACGAATCACTAATTTGAAGTGGCCACTAAGAGTGTTCCCTAGAGGGGAGGAAGTAATGGGTAGCTATTGTAATCAAGGATCATCCCAAAATTCAACTTGGTCTCCTCTACCCATGTTTCACTTACTTCCTTTCTTAAGGAGATCTTTGCTATTAATGAGAGCTTTCCAGAAGGCATATCCATTGATAAGGACCTATTATAAGAAGAGACTAGTGCTTTCCATTGAATTCAAGTATTTTGATCTTATGATTTGAATATATTGATTATCTTCTTTTATAACCTTCCACCCTTGTTTTTCTAAGAGGGCTTTGATCATCTAATTTACTCTTCTCAGACCTAAGCCTCCTTTGAATTTGGGTAGGCATACCTTTTCTTAGGATACAAGAGGGAATTTTAGCTTATCTTCATCTCCCATTCCTAGGAATATTTTTTGAATTTGTTCCAACTAGTCATCATCCTTCTCAGGGATAGAAAATAGAGACATGAAGTACACTAAGATGCTCTGAAGTGAGTTTTTAAGGAGATAGAATTTTCCTTCTTGAGATAATAGTTTTCTTTTCCATCCAACTAATCTCTTAAAAATTATATCTATCAGATGGTTTCAGTATTCAGTTTTCATCTTGATTATGAACAAGGGGAGGCCCAAATAGGTTGATGAGAGGTTTTTAACTACACAACCTAGGATTTTTGATATTTTAATTTGTAGGTATTCTTGAGTGTTAATAAATAAAAGTTTTTTTTAAAAAAATTCACACTAGACTTAAATATCCTCATAGATATTGAAAATTCTCCTAAAACATTTTGCTTCAACCATAGAGGCTTCACTCATCAGTAAGGTGTCATCAACAAACTATTGGTGAGTGGTCAGGGTGGTGTTGGGAGTCACCCTTATGCCCTTTATGATTCCTCTAGATTTTACTTCTTCTATGATTTTACTCAGATTTTCATCCATGATTATGAAGAGGTATGGAGATGAAGGATCTCCTTGTTGAATGCCTATTCTGATCAGAAATAAGCCTTTCAAGACTCCATTGATGATAAACAAGTACATGGGGGAAGTGAAGCAAGAAGAGATGAGGATTCTAACCTCCATATTGAAGTCAAATTTATCCAAAACATTGTCAAGAAATCTCCAAGACACCCTATCAAATAATTTGTTCATGTCAAGTTTTAAGAACATTCCTTGCCTGGAATAATTAGACACTGAGTGAATAGTATCATAAGTGATGATTATGACATCAATGATTTGTCTTCCAAAAATGAAGGATACTTGATGATTTGTAATGAGTTTATCTAGGAACTACTTAATTTTTATAGCCAAAGCCTTGGTGAAAATATTATAGATGATGGTGCAAATTTTAACTAAATTGTGATCCCTCGATTTATTAGATCCAATTTTATTTAAGATTAGCACCAGGAAGGTATTATTGAATTCTTGGAGAATAGTGCCTACTCTAAAAAACTCGCTAACTATAGAGAATACTTTTTGCTAGATTATATCCTAGTATTATTGGAACAAGAGGGGAGGGAAGCAGTTGGTCCAAAATATTTATCCCCCTCCATTGAAAAAATGATATTTCTAACATCCTCCAAGGAGGGGAAAGGATGCAATAATTATCATCTTGGGAGATAACCTATGGTAGGAGGTTCAAGACTTTAGATTTTGACTCTGCACTCTAAGGGGGGAGAAGAAAAGGAGATTCCTTAGATATTTTATAATTTACATTTCCATCTCCTTTTCCTCTTTATATAACACCCCATCTTATCTCATCACTTCATGAATTCTATTTGTGTCATGATTTTTGGAAACAACTTGGTGGGAAAACATTGTGTTTTGATTACCCTCATTGATCTAGATCTTCCTCAATTTTTGGAATCAGAGAGTTTCCTCTTTGGATTGAAAATTGTGGTAAGAACTTAGCAATTCCTTTTCCTTATTTTGGAGGGTAATTCTAAAACCTAAGAAATTGATTTCCTCCTTGATCTTGATTAATTCATATTCAATCTTCCTCTTTTGGAGGAAGATGTTCTCAAAAACTTCTTTATTCCAAGTTATCAAGTTATTTTTAACATGAGTGAGTTTCATTGAAAGAATATACATATCAGATCATGAGATTGACTCATTCTACCATTTTTTGATAGAGTTAAATAAGTTTGGGTAGGAAATCCACATCTTTTCAAATTTGAAATCAATGTTTTTGAGCTTCAAGGCCTTCTCTCCCATGAAAACTAAAAGGCTATGATCTTATCCAATCTTGGGGAGAGATGTGAGGGTGTTGTGTTGTAAATATGAGTTTATTAAGACTAGGAATCTATCCAATCTATCTTGAAATATTTTTTCACCAATCATTTTATTTGACCATGTGTATGATTTCCCTTTTAGGGCCATCTCAATGAGGCCTAATTCATCTATGAATTCATTGATGTCATTCATGTTATTTTTGTAGTCTCATATCCCACCTTTTTTTAATGGAGATAAGAGGGAGTTGAAGTCCCCCACTGCTATCCATTTCGAGTATTCAATTTTTTTCTTGAATTCTTCCAACTCGATCCACAACTTCTTCCTTTATTTTCTAGAATTGGGTGTATAAATGTTGGAGAGGATATATTCATCTTTTTGGTAGATATCCTTGAAGAGGACCGCAATGTAGTTTTTTGATTTATAAATTTCCACTCCTTCCAAAGTTTGAGGATTCCAAAAAACTATGAGACCCCCACAACACCTTGAGAATTACTACTGATGTTCTTAGATTTATTCCAAATATTAATGGTGTTGCTCAAAATTTTATCTTTAGATATCTTAGTTTCTTAAAGAATAAAAATATTAGGATTGTTTTTGAAAACTAGGTTCTTTTCTAGTCTTTATTTCCTAGGATTATTCAACCCCTTGATGTTCTAGGAGATGATATTCATTTTCTAGAGTTGGGGTATTGTTTAATGGTTCTTTGCATACCCTTCACCACCTATTTTTATATCCCTTTGCTACTGGATCTCATATTGTTCAATCTACCTTGTAGTTTTTGTTCTTCTCCCACTTATGCTTTTTTCTTACCTTTTTTGGATGGGACTTGTGACCATTAACCATCATCTTTACCTTTTTTCTTGTCATTTGGCATATGGGTAGATGCAAATTGGCCTTATTTTAGCAAGAAATGATCTTAATTTAATTATTATAACTATGTTAGAGGTGTTCCAAGAGTCATGATTTGGGTGGTACCCAAAGAGGTGTCAAACCCAACTAATCTCTCTACCAACCTTTATGGGATGAAGGGATTAATGGATGGACTAACCACATCCATGAATGGGTGAATCTCAATTAATTTTCCTTCTTTTAAAATAATGTTCTTATTGACTAGTGATCGAAGACCAAGATTGGACAATGGTGGGCCAATATTGAGGGGATGGAAAGAGGGAGTGTACTTGAGAGAGGAAACATCAATAGTTTTATCTATTAGGTTGAGGGGGAAAATGGTGCCAAGGAGGAGAAGGTTAGGGATGGTCTAGATGATGTAGGGATGGGGGGAGTACCCTTGGGGAGGGGGAAGTTGATAATGGGGTAAAAAAGGTTCCTCACTCTTACTATTCACTACCAGGGTGGAAGGAATAGCAAGGGTCTTAGATGGGGGTACAGGTGGGGCCTCATTCATGGGATGAAGAGGAACATCAGGTTTCCTAATACACCATAAGGTGGTGGGTTAGGAAGGTCTCTTGGATGCCAAGTAGTCTTTTAAAAATATTACTAGGACATTGTAGGTTATGTATATCTTTGAATCTCTTTTGTATATGACATTTTGGTTCCAAACACCATACTTAGATTTAATCTTAATAGAGTGAAAAATGGTTTTATCATCTAGGATAAAAACATAGAATTTAGATGTAAGAAACCACCTTCTAGATCTAGTGACTGGGTCAATAGAGATTGGGTGGCCCAAAGCTTTTGTGACACCCATGATGACTTTGGGTACCCAAAATTCTAAGGGAAGTTCGAAAAGGTTAACCCACATGTGTATATCCTCCATCATTGTGATTCTAAGGTTTGTTCTAGATTTCCATTTTCTAAGGCACACAATTTGATTTTCCCATGAACCATGGGCCTCTTAGAAAGATTCTGAAGTAGTCTTTGAAATTTGTGAAACTAACCAAGAAAAAGTTTTTTTTACCATGGTAATAATGTCCACCTAGCCTTTTGGTCTCCACTTTTGAGTGGCACCTCCTTAAAGTGTCTATGTTTGGTCTAATACCATTAAATTTATCCAAAAGGGAGTTCAAAAGCATAAAATCCACTTTTTTGAATACAATGTTGGGCACAACAAGACATAACTCTTCATTGTTATAAGTGGGGACCAAATAAGAATCTTCTTCTTTATGACTCAGGGGTCTTTTCGTAGTACTCTATCAACCCACAAGATTAATTTTTCCCCCATATATTGCTCCTTATTCCCTTTTGAGGACCCATCACCCATTTGTCCTAGCTTTAGGGATAGCTCTTTAGCACATGGGGCATGCTCTTCTAATTTATTCGTGATCCCTAAGGGATTCTTAGGTAGAGCTTCAACTGGTTCATCCTCTATCTATAGATTTTCATTTTCCTTCCCATCACTAGAATTCAAAAAAATCCCTTCTTTTGCTTCATTCATTGATAAAGATGGTCAAGAAGTGAAGGTGTGTTATTCACACCTAGGTACACATTTATTTTCCTTTAAAATAGTCATTTCATTACTATATTAAAAGGGGGAAAATGTAGACTCTATTTTTAAATTATATTATACCTCAGTCTTATACACTTGGTAAATATAGACATTGGTTGTTCTTATTAGTTCTAGACCTTTACCACTACTGAAAGGTTTGCATACACTATCTCTCTATGTAAATTGCTTATCTCTTAGTTTGACTAATTTTATTTTGATGTTTTGTACCTCTATCATACTCACAATGATATAAAACTTGCTTATCTTCTATCTCTATAAGTTTTAGATTTGTGCCTATTTTCTAGCTTCTTAGACACTTGTGTCCTAGTCAGATTCCTATGTTGACGTAGGTGTCCTATATTAACACATGTCTAATGCCCTAAATTCATATAATTTTTAAATTAAATGTATCTTTATGGTTGGCCTGTGTGATTTAATGTGAGACATTCTCCAAAAGGATTGGTATATATACATAATCAAACCTCATTCATTCCTCACCTAGAACAAACCAAATAACTCACAAGGAAACTTATAAAAAGTATACCATTGAGAAAATATTCCCTATTTTCTCCTATTTCCAAACTAGTCATATGAATAACACATCTACAAGTCTAAAGTACTAAAGGAGTAGCCCATGAGACATATTTTCTAAGTTACATGATAGGTCACTATTATAATTTCTTATTACATATTGCATATTTATGCACACACAAGTCTACACGTAGGGATAAGTACATGATTCTAAGTCCCTCTTTAGAGTCATGGATATGTAGGTAACACGTACTGATAGAGGGGTATTTGTGGTTAGCTCGACACCATGATCCACTAACCCATTTTTTATACAATCACTGTGAAGATGAACTATAATTTTTATATTTGATAAGGAATTGTTAGATTTTGAATCATTGAGAGTGGGGAAAGGGGGTGGAATCAATGATACAATAAAATCAACTTCAATTCCAATTTTTCAAACTCTTAACCATTCAACATAAGCATTCATGAAGCATATAAACCATTCATTACAATAAAAAAAGAAAACAATACAAGATCAAACAACATAACACATGAATTATTTGAGAAACCCTCATGGGAAAAAAACCCAATCTCAAGCCTAAAAACACATGGACTATAGTCCTATAAGAGATCACAAACAAGAGATTTTAATGAAGCACCCATTTCAAAAGTATCACCAGCCCTTAGGCATAGACAACACCCACTTACCCTAGATGTTGAGAAACCACACAACACTTCTAATATCAACACCTATATAAATTTGATTTACTTATAATATGATTTAAAAATAATGAATAATCACTCTCTTTAACCCTTTATCCTTTCTCAATCCTTCACACACAAGTAATGCATCCAAAACAACCTTTTGAATCAATCTACACTTCTTCGCTCATATTCAACCATAAACCCTATAAATAATTATTACAACATCAAAATCATGACCAATAGGTCACACACATATCCCTCACACTATTATTCTCTTCAATTTATCCACCAAGCATACTAACACTTCTCTTTTCTTTGCTCATACACTCTAGAAAACTTCATCTTTGTTTTTGCTCTTTATAGAGTCTTCATGATCATCACCTTCTTGGTCAGCCACAAGACAATCTTTAACCCTTAAGGCTTCTATCCAACTTGGAAAAATATCAACACCACCTACATAGATAGACCATAGAATTTATAGATCACCCTCAAGAAACAACACGTTTCAAATAGGCCTAAGTAGCCTTTGAAGGTCCTTGGAGACCTATTCATCCCTTTAACACTTCATCAATCAAAAATAGAAACACAAGACCACTTCAAATCACATATGTCCATACTAAATTACTCTTAAGACACCCTCAAGTGATTAAAATCATCACTACATACCTATGCATATGCAAAACCTTTCAATCATTTTCCTTGTACATGAAAACACCATGAACAAACAAAAAATCAAATTCTAAGTAATGGTTCACATTGAATATGGATTGATAAAACTTATAAAATACATATAGATGATCCTTATGGAGACTAAAACACTCTTAAATAGATAAATCATTATGAAACATCCAAACATCATCAATAAAAACACAAACATCATTATTGGGTCCTTAATAGATGAAGGTCAAACCCTTGGTCAATTTTGAGCCACAATACATACAATCATATGACCAGTCAAACCTCCTAATCAGTTTTATTAGATTTATATTGAAGTTATCTACCACTTTTATTTTTACTCCATCATAAAATTAATCTATCATAAAAATTTATAATCAAAACACTACATACTAGTTTTCCTTTGTAAAATTCAATTATTTGAATTCCAACGGTCACTAAAAAATACAACTTTGGCTAAGTATGGAAATGATGAAATCTACCTAGGAGAGAAACTTTGCACTATCATAAATTTTTATAAACATCATGTCAAGGCATGAAATTTTAAATACATTCTCTAGGTATAGAACTGAATAGACCCATGTGACCACTTTCTTTTAACACCTTTACACGTGCAAATGTTGATGTCATCAATTTACTTACTCAAAAAACTATGCCAGATGACTAGGATAACCTAGAACTTCACAAGACTACTCAAATTTATTATTTTTACTTCCACAAGTATTCCATTCACTTATTACATCCCATAAAACCCTTCAAACATGGTTAACACATCATCAACATCTATCATCTTACCTAACCAAGTAAACACTGCAAGATCCATGCATGATCACTAAGGCACACTTTTTCATTAACCTACTAGCTTACTTAACACCTCATGAAGACTCTTGGACACTTTGGAGACATAATTTATAACACCTCAATAATCTACCCCATTGTCATTGATGCCAATACTTGTAAACACCAACACAAAGATTTGCACATATTCTTTCTCCCTCTAAAAATAATTTCTCCCCCTTTGACATAATGGCAAAGTGGGATTACTTGCTAATCTTGAGGACCTATAAATATTTTCAAAGCCAACATCAAGAAGGGATCTCCTCTAATAAATGATAAAAAATCCCCTTATCACTATGCATACCATTTCTTATCATGACTACCTCAAACTTATTCATTGTTAACACTTATTCTTTGACCATGCACTGCTATATGAACAAGAAACACATAAGAGTACCAACCACTATTTCAAAACACCTTAATAACACTAATAAGGACTCCTCATAAGTTACCTAATCCTAGGCACCACTTGAACACCTTCAGACCATCTCCAACCATGATGAAAATTCATAGCTATCTTCAAATTCTCTCTCATAAGCCATCTATATAATGAAGATTGGACATTAAATCTATTTTTAAAACACACATGATGCATACATCCAAATAATAAACATATTTAGGGATAACCATACCTTTGTATTTTGAAGAAAATAACCAAAAACTACTTTTCTTCACACTAGCCTTGCCTAGAGACCTTGTAGCCCTTCCAAATTTTGTAGAGGTCATATATTTATAGATACCTTTATGACTTGAAATTTCATATTTGATGCATTATCATATTCCCCCTCATTCATGCTAATTTTAATCATCTAAATCTTCCTCTACACCATAACTCCTTCACAAACTTACCTACCAATTAACCCTCTATTTGGACAAATGATCAATCATACAATAAACCATACACTTCCAAATGAATATAAATAAATTAATGAACACCCATTTATCCATTTCAACTGATTAAGTAGCCTCAGACCTAAACTCCTTTGGGAAGGACACTAACCCACATGGGCTAAAACACTAGGGCATCAATAAGAGACATGGTCACCTTACCATCTTTAGGTCAACTCCAAATCCTGAAACTTCTCTCACACTTGGAGGTCACCAAATCACACTACTAGACTAGTTTTTGATATTTGACTCCTTGGGGAACCCATAGAACCATGAAATGGTTTTTGGCCTGCTAGCTCTTAAGCAAAAACTATCATACATGAGATCCATAAAAATATTCAACTTGCCCTAAAGAGTCATTCAAAGCCTAAAAAACCTAGATCACACCTATATGAGGTTAACACACCTTTATATGCCACAAAATCACCTTGAACAGTCACCAATATTGATTTGACACTTTGAACTAGTTATACTTTACTTCCATACCCTATGTATACACTTATCACTATGCCAAAACACCTTAAAAAGGTCATGATATAATTTTTAAATTTAAAAGGCACCTTATACACACTTTCCAATCAAACTCAATTGGTCTCAACTCTCTCTTGCCTTTAAAGACCCCAAATGCACCAATTTTGTATGATGAACACACACTAGGCAGTGAATATTGAGCAAAATGGTTGAAAAGAACAAATGATCATTAAAGATTCATGTGACCAATCCAATGCATGAAACCCCAAAAATTTAATTTAGAAATATCTTCTTCACACTCCATATCAACCTTACCTTCATTCTTCATGATTAGGCTTTTTAAACTATACTTCAAAGATTGATAATAACTTACTTTTAGGACCAATGTCCCTGAACAGGTTTATTGAAGCTTTTCATCACAAACCTCTAGATCAAGCACATGAAATTGTTGCTCCCCCTTAACCAATGACCTTATATTATTTTATATAAAAATAGATGGCTCCTAAACTTTGTCTTATATATTTAAATGTTGCTTTTGTCATTGGTCTAGTCATAATATCTACAAGTTGTTCTTTTGTAGGCACATACTCCAACTTAACACTTTTATTACTCACTTTTTATCTAAAAAATGATATCTAATAGGAATTTGCTTAGTTTTTAATTGCATAACATGATTATTTGAGATACTAATTGCACTAGTATTTTCAAAATAGATAGAACAAGGTCTATTTTGTCTTACCTTATAGTCTTTCAAGGTTTACTTCATCCATATTACTTGAGTACAATAAGAATAAACAACTATATAATCATCTTCTCTAGTTGATAGGGATACAAAGGCTTGATTTTTTCTTAGCCAAGACACCAATAATTCACCCATGAAGAAAAAATAACCATTGGTACTCTTCCTATCATTCACACATCCTGCCTAATCTACATGAGTGTATGTTCTTTGAGTGAACTCTTTACTCTTGTAGTACCATAAACCATATTCTATGGTGCTCTTGAGATACCTCAAGATCCTTTAGATTTATTTCAAGTGATACTCTTTAGGATCATCTTGAAACCTACCTGTAAGGCCTAATACTTGCATGCTATTAGGCCTAGAAGTAGTAGAGTACAAAATACTTCCAATCATGGATCTATACAAGGTTTGATCAACCTTTGGTGAGTTATCTTGTTTATTTAACTTACATTCTATGATAATTAGAGTACTTATTGGCTTAGAATCCAACATTTCAAACTTTATTAGCATTTTTTTGATGTATTTTTCATGTGAAATGAATATCTCTACATCAAGTTGGTTAACCTTCAATCCTAAAAAGAAAGAAAGTTCTTCCAATATTGACATTTCAAACTCAGTCTTCATAGCAACTACAAACTCTCAACTCATGTTGTCATTGTTAGATCCAAAAACTATGTCATCAACATAGACTGCCACTAATAATTGATGACTTCCCTTTGTCTTAATGTACAAATTTTTGTCAACACCCCTCTTTTAAAGCCTTAGCTCAATAAATTCTTGTCTAACCTATCATACCAAGCTCTAGGAGCTTGTTTAAGACCACATAAAGGCTTATTTTGTTTACAAACATATTATTGATTACTTGTCACAAAAAAACCTTTAGGTAATTCAATATAGACTTCTTCATCTAAGTTTCCATTAAAAAATGTAGATTATATGTCCATTTGGTAAAATTTGAAACCTTTGAAGCTTTCATATGACAAGAAGAGTCTAATTTATTCCATTCTTACCATAGGAGTAAAGGTCTCATCAAAGTTTATTCCTTCAACTTGAGAATATCCTTTACACACTAGTCTAGCCTTATTTCTTATGACCTTTCCTTTCTCATTCATCTTATTTATGAATACCCACTTGGTACCTATCACATTTTTATCTTTTGTCTTAGGTACCAAATCCCATGTTTCATTATTTACTATTTGATCAAGTTCCTCATTCATTGCACATGTCCAATTTTCATCTTTTCTAGCTTTTAAGAATGTTTTGGGTTCGATCTTGGATAATAAAATTGTCTTATTGATTTTGATTGATCAACATTCTCCTTCTAGTCTGTAAAGTTGCATTCATATCTCTAATTACCTAAGAAGTTGGATGATCTTTATGTATTCTCCTAGATGGAGTTTTAGTGTCCTATATTACATCTTCCTCTTCAACATCTGATTAAACAATATGCCTTCATCATTTGAGTTAAGGTTCTCTATAGTGATATTTATCCACAAGTTAGGCCTCTTGATTTCACCTACTTCCTCAAATCTTACATTTGAAATTTAAAAAACCTTGTGAAGTCTCTTATTGCATCATTTTTAAGAATAACTAATAGAGGAATAACCTAAGAAGATACCCTTATAAAATCTTAAATCAAAATTTCCAAGATTTTATTCATCCCTCTTAATAAAAAAACTTATTCCCAAACACTCTAAAATGATTGACATTAGCTTCCCTATTCTTCCATAGCTCATATAGATTCTTATCACCATTTAATCTAACTTGGAATCTATTTAAGATATACACTGATGTATTAGTAGCCTCTTCCCAAAAACCATCTGATAGTTTGGAATCTTGAAGCATAGTTTTACTCATCTCTTAGATAGTTCTATTTTTCCTTTTAACTACCCCATTTTTTTGGGGTGTCATAGCAATAGAATAGTATCTTCTAATTCTTTTATCTTCATAAAAAGTATTAAGCTCATAAGACCAAAATTCACCTCCTCTGTCTGATCTCACACATTTGATTTTTGATCCCTTTTCATTTTTCACAAGAGATTTAAATGCTTTAAACCTTGCAAAATGTTCTAATTTTTCTTTGAGAAAATATATCCAAGTCATCCTAGTAAAATCATCAACTAATAGCATGAAGTAAATTTTACCTTGAATACCTTGAGTTCTTTTAGGTCCACATAGGTCAGTGTGGATCAACTCTAATGGTACTATGGTGGAATTCTCCTTAGATTTGTAACTTCTCTTGGTTTGCTTCCCATGAATCCATGCCTTGTAAAGAGTATGAGGAATCTTAGTGATTTTAGGCATATGCCTCACTAATCATTTGAACTGATCTTCACCAAGTTATCAAAATTTAGATGTTCAAGTCTTCTATGCCAAAGCTAGATTTCCTCTAATTGATTCATGAAAAAATCATCACTTTTGGATTCATGGGATACATACAAGTTGTTGTCTACCTTGTGAATATTTGTAACTAATTTTCCAAACTTGGCTCTTCTCACTTCACATCCTTTATCTTAAAAATTCAAAACATTTCTTTGCTTACACATTTGGATAACACTTAGAATATTGTGTTTCAAACCTTCTACATATAAAACATTTTCAGTTTTAATATGACCATTATCCAAACTTATAGAACCTTTGCCAACTATGTTAGCAAAATTATTGTAACCAAATCTTATTGAACCTAAATTATTATTTTTGAGATAGATAAACTTGCTCTTGTCTCCTATCATATGAATTAAACATCCACTATTTATAAACCATTTCTTGTTTTCATCCTCTTGAGTATGCAAGGTAGTTTAAATAAACATTGACTCTTTCTTTGGTGTACTACTTGAATTTTGATTCTTTTTTGCAATCTTGGATTTGTATTTCTTGAATCATTTGATGGTGTCAATGACTTGTATGTCTTTTTTCCAATAGGCTCTCTTGCAGTACTTGAATATATGTCCATGTTGGTTATAGTTGTAACATAGAACCTAGTTTTTATTCTTTGAAGAGAAATTACAATCCCTATATCTATGACCATATTAATTACAAGTGTAACGGTACCCATTAAAGACATAATTATAATTATTCATGTTAGATATTCCTTTTACTTGACCATTAATAACCCAAGAATTTTCATCTTCAAATTATTTGGTAGATCTAGGAATCTTCTTTCCTTTAGATAAAATCACACACATGCACATGAGTGCACGCACACACAAACACATGTCATAGTTTTACCTTCTAAATGATCTATTCTTTGATTCAATTCTTTATCCATCATGTCCTGCAAACTCTTGATAGTTATTTCTAGTTTATCTATTTGTGTCTTAATACCATCAATTCTTGCATTAATCTCAGAATATATTAAGGAATTTAGATCTAAATTTTTATTTCCTTTCTTGTTCTTCAATCTTTCATTCTCTTCTTCTAGACATTTGATCTTTGATAAATCACATACTAGTTCACCTTTAATATATGTCTCAACCTCTTTGTCATCCATTATACCTTTGATCACCTTTAAGTGGTTAAACTTGCAAAGAAGGTGTAGCTCTAATACCAAATTTTATAGGTACAATTAGTGAGAGGGGTGGGGTGAATTAGTGATTCAAGAAAATCAAATTAAATTCCAATTTTTAAAAATCTTAACCATTCAACCTAAACATTCATGAAGCACATAAACCATTCATTGTAATGAATAAATAAAATAATTCAAGATCAAAGTAAATAACACATGAATTATGTGGAAAAACCTTAGGGAGAATAAAATATACTCTCAATCCTGAAAACACATGGTCTATAGTCCTATAAGAGATAAAAAATAAGAGACTTTAGTGAAGCACCCACTTCATAAAGAGAACCAACCCCTAAGCATGGACAAGTACCTACTTGCCCTAGATGTTGAGCACCCACACAACACCTTTGATATCAACACCTCTAAAAATTTAATTTCCTTCTAATATTATGGATAAAAAATGAATAATCACTCTTTTCAAGCCTTCACACTTTATCAAGCCTTTACACACAAGCAATGCATCTAAAATAACCTTTTAGATCAATCTACACTTCTTCATTCATCTTCAACCATCAACCCTAAAAAACACTATTACAACATAAAAAATATGACCACTAGGTCACAAACATATCCCTCACATTACTCTTCTCTTCAATTCATCCACCAAGCCTACTCACACTTCTCTTTTCTTTGCTCATACACTAAAAAAATTCATCTTTATTTTTTCTCTTTATAGAGTCTTCATGATCATCACCTTATTGATTGGCCACAAGACATTCCTTAAAAATTAAGGATTTTATCCCACTTGGAAAAAGATCAAAACCACATAAATATATTTACCATAGCATTGATAGATCATGCTAAAGCAACAACACCTTTCAATTAGGCCTAAGTAGCCTTTTTAGGTCCATAGAGACCTATTCATCCCTTTAACACTTTGTCAAGAAAAAATGGAAGAACAAGACCACTTAAAAGAACATAAATCCACACCAAATTACCTGTAAGACACCTTCAAGTGATTAAATTCATCATTACATACCTATGTATATGCAAAACCTTTCAATTAGTTGCCTTGTACATGAAAACACCATGAATGACAAAAAGTCAACTTCCAAGCAATGGTTCATATTTAAAATGGATTGGTCAAACTTCGAAAATACATAAATATGATAATTATGGAGTATAAAACACTCTCCAATAGATAAATCATCATGAAACATACAAACATCATCAATAAAAATACAAACATCCTTCTCGGGTCCTTAACAGATGAAGGTCAAACCCTTGGTCAACTTTGAGCCATAATAAATAAAATTGTATGACTAGTCAAACCTCCCAATAAATGTTCCTAGATTACCCTTGAAGTTATCTACCACTTCTATTTTTACTCTATCATAAAATTTATCCATTATCAAAAGTTATAAGCAAAACATTGTAGACTGGTTTTCCTTTGTAAAATTCAAATATTTGAATTCCAATCGTCACTAAAAAAGGCAAATTTGGCTATGTAAATGATAAAATTTATCTAGGAGAGCAAATTTGTACTATCATAAATTTTGATAGACATCATCTCAAGGCATGCATTTTGAAATACAATCTCTAGGCACAAAACTAAATAGACCCATGTGACCACTTTCTTCTGACACCTTTACATGTGTGAGTACTGACATCATCAACTGCTTACTTAAAAAATTCTACCAAGATGACTAAGATAACCTAGACCTTCAAAAAACTATTCAAATGGATTATTTTCACTTTTAAAAGTACACCAAGCACTTTTTACACCCCATATAACCCTTCAAATAAGGTAAACAAATCATCAACATCCATCATCTTGCCTAACCAAGTAAACACTGTAAGATCCATGCATGAACACTAAGACACACTTTGTCATTGACCTACTAGCTTACTTGATACCTCATGAAAAATCTTGGCCACCTTGGAGATATCATTGAAAATATCTCAACAAGAGTGATAGTCTATGATCCATATCTAAGCACACTAGAGTGAAGGTGATAAATAACCTAGAGCATTCTAGGTAGTCACATCCAAATCCAATAAATATTTCATACTAGACACATGCATCTAGATTAGATATAAGCATCGATGTAAATTTATGAAGTTGAATCAAGTGTTTTAGGTGATGTAAGTTCTTAATCTAGAATTTGATGATGGTCCTATAATTTACTTCTAATTTGATTCCTTCTAATTCTATATCTAGATTTGTATTAGCATCAGAACTATCTTATTTTAATATCATTGAAATATATAACATAGCAATACTTTTTATATACACATAACATTTTAAAATTTTTATCACTTATTGACACTTTATATCTTATATAAACTCATTGAGTCTCAATCTCTTTGAGTGTATGCTTTACGGGGTGCACTGACAAAGGGATGGGTAGACCATTGTTGCTTCATAAGATTATTATCCCTTTTTACATTTTTAATCTACACACTTATCTCATAAAACCATTTACCTTAAGATTATTCTTCTCATTTTTACTCATTCTAAACATTTGTCACATCTTTATCCTCATGTTCCTTGTCTTATCCCCCTTTTGATAGTTGGTTTTACTAGATCGACTGGGCCAACCCTATATAGTTTTTAGCCTTTAATTACTATACAATGTTGATTGGGTCAACCCTATACTATTTTTAGGTATTTTTCACTTTGGAGCTTGTTACCCTTTTGGTTGACATAAATCAAGACCTAGTGAATTATCTCTTGAAAATATATAGGATCGACTGAGTTGAACCTATACAACTAACATATTTAAAAGGATTTAGGGTAAGATCTACCTATATATACAATTTTATTTTCAACCATTTGAGAATAGATAAGTGAATAAGAATAAGTGTGAATGAACATATGCTTATTGACCATTCTACTTGAAGAATAAAGCTTAGGGTTCCATACTTTCTTTGAAAATATGGATCTTGTCTTGTGGAGAAGTCTTTTAGATGCATAGATAGATTGTGTATCCTAGAGATAATTTGTATTTGTTATCCTTACATAACATAATAATCTCTTACAAAACACCTTAGTTAAGGGAGAGATTGAGGCTTGATGAGTTCATCTTCAAAGGTAAGTATTCCTAACTTTATTTCTCTTTTGTAAGAGTAGATAGATAATGTAGTTGTGCTTATCTTCCATGCATTAGGATTCTATATACATTGACATGAGTATTTGTATTCTATGCATGTTTAATTTAGTTTTTTTTGTTTCTAACCCCCACTTTGTACCATAAGCTTTGGTTAGAACTAGATTATATTTACGTTCTTATTATTAGAATAAGTGAAATATCAAATCTAGGACCCCCTTAGAGTTATTACATGATTGTGTTAGTCTGGAGGCTTTGGAACCTTCTTTAGCATAGTGTATTATGATAAGTGATGCCCTAATTAGGTCTACTAGATGCCCATCTTGGTCATGCTCCCATTTAAAAAATATATTACCAATCAAAATTGTAGGTATGCTTTATCTTCTTTGAATCATGATTGATTTATAGACATGATGCATTTTTGATTGCATACATTATGGTAAAATTAATATGAACTAATCATTATTTTAATCATATATTTACCATACTAGATTGACTGCATCTACCTAACTTTAATTTTTGTGTGCAAGTTTTTAAGTATAGGCTACTAGATCGATCTTGTCAACCAAATATAGGTTCTTAGCTTTCTAAACTTTTATTCTAGAGTACTAGATCGACCCAATCAACCCAATATAGTTTCTATACTTTTATATATCTTGTTCAACATATTAGGTTGACCTAGTTGACCTTATATAGTACAGACACTCAGCAACAAGTTCCTACAGAGCTTTATTGACCTAGTCAACCTAATTAGTAGGTTTTTCAAGCATTCCATAAGGTTCTCTAACATCAATCTTCCTTCTCTACATATTTTATATATCAAGATTATTTTTTATCCTCATATTTATTTATTTATAGTCTTTCCTTTGATAGTTTGTAAGCTTCAAAATTGCTCTTGTACAGTTAACTAGATAGACCCTGTCAACCCATTTCTATATTCTATGTGTTGTCTAGATAACTAGGTCAACTTTGTCAACCTTATTCATTTTTAGACCTTGATTTGGTAGTAAAAGATCGACCCTGTCCACTTTGTTCTATATTTTATGCATACACTATTGACTATATCAACATTGTACCTTGTTTCAAAGTTAGAATTAACCTTTATATGCTATTAATTAACTCACACTTTCGCTTCTTATTGCTTGCATTTTTAGAATAGATCACATAAATTAATTAGGTAGATTTTCAATTAACCATTTAGTTTCATTGCACACATGACCAAATCACAAAATCTAAATAAGAATTTTAACATTTGACTACTCAATGTCAACCTACTTAGATTTCATCACCAAGGGGGAAGCTGACTTGATGTTTTGATCAAGTATAAAGTGTGGCTAATGGTATATTTTGGCTAAGCACTTGACACCCTTATCACTATAGTGTGTGAAGTGAGGGGGTAGGCCCCAATACCAAGCCTGTATCATTACCACTATAGATCTATTTCAGCCTAAACATCTTGAAACTATACTTAGATTAGTTTCTAGTTCTTTACTTATAGCCAACTTCCCATTAAATTTAAAAACATATTCTAATAATCTTATAAATATTGAAGTTGACCATTTAGTCAGCTCTTTACTTTCCAAATTGATTGATTTCTCTTTGATCAATTATATTTTGTATTGCAAAAATTTACATTAGCTAACATTGATGCAAGGTTTTGTGCTATGTGACTCAATTATATTAGCTGGTGTTAATCCAATTGATTGTTCATTTCCCTTCAGTTCTTACTTTTCAAATTACTTGCAAGTATTATCTTGTTTTAATTCACAATCTATTATAGGCTTTTTAATTTTCTTTATCTATTATACTAGGTCAACCTAATCGACCCTATACATTTTTCAAGCCTTTGTTCATTATATTGGATCAACTCAGTCAACCTTGTATTATTTATGAGCCCTATTTTCTATGCTAGGTCAACCCAATCAACTTTGAATTATTTATAACACTTCCTATCTCTTTATTATTTTTTCACATCTTTCTTTATGTGGTTATCTATTCTTATCTCATCATGATGACATCTTTTCAACCTTCTCTTAGTCAATAACATTGCATAATTAAGGATTTAGATAATAACCTCACTTATTTTATTACTTTAGATGAAACTATGCACTTTTTTCCTTCCTCTTCTCCTAATCCAAAACCAATCACTACAAAATGTAATGTAGTTGAGGTCCTTCATCATAATCCTATTTCCAATACCATTGTTGGGAATCCTTCACCTACAAAGAATCCTCTTCCCACCAACACTAATAATCCTCTTCCTATCAACACTAATACCCCTCCTACAAACACCAATCCACCTATTGATAAAATGCAACTTGTTGCACAAGTAGTTAAACAAATGAACATCATACAAACAACCAATCAATCTCAAATGATGAACATGCAACAATATTTATTAAATATGACTAGTCAACCACCTCAAGTCATCATGTCTCAACCAAATCCAAATTTTGTCCCTCCTCCTCTTAGATATTCCAATGGGAATATCATCCCTCAATCTCCAATAAATAACAAAAATATTTAACATATTCAAAATGAACCTTTATCCCCATTCATTGCATCCATAGATATTGGAAAAATTTATCCAACTATCACATATAATGGGACTAAGGACCCTAATATCATTTTAAAGTATTTTAGTAATCTTTATAAGGAATGAGTTTAAACTAAAACCTTTTCTACCACCAAGCTCTTAGAAAAAATATTCATGGGTAAAGCACTTGAATGGTACAACCAACTTCTTAGACATTCCATCTCACAACTAGAGGATTTAGTCAATGTTCTAGTCAAGGGATTCCAACATGATGACCTTCTTGAAAATTATCTTAGCCATTTCATCAATGCCAAGCAACTTCCTAATAAATCTACTCATACTTTCATCAAACAATGGAAGTCTCTCACTCATAAAGTAGACCATAACATGAATGATGACACTCTTTTAAAACTATTTTTCACTACTCTTAAGCCTCCCCTTCAATACAAATTTCAAATCTTTTCCCCTAAAACTTTAGATGAAGCTTTAGACCAAGCTAAAAGGCAAGACTTTCTTATAACTCAATTTGAACCATCTCAAAAAAATACTAAAGTACTTTTCCAATCATCCTCTCATAACATTGATTCATCCAATTTTTCCTAACCTCAAAATGGAGAATCCAATTCAACAAATTTTAACTCAACCCATCCTCCCTTGAGTCTAGAATAACTTAAGAATAAATTGACACTCTCTAAACCCATGAACTTTGATTCTTCCAAACCTCCTCAAAAATGGTACAATCTTGATAAGTTTTGTTGGTAGCATGCTACTATAGGTCATTATTATGATTCTTGTCATGATTTTCACCATTTTCTTATTTCTTCTTTGCTTGGTCTATATTTCAATCTTGATACTCTAACAAAGCAATGTTATCAAGACTATCTTCAAACTTTTCAAATTCAATCTCAAGAACCATAATCACATCAAAATCAACTACCTAATGATAAAAAAAAATCATCCCATACCTATACCTCATCCACTAATTTTTTTCAAACTACGGTTGATCTTTGTTCCTACACCAATAAGGAAAGGATAGCTAACATGAACAATTTTAAACATATCATTGCATAAATTAAACCTCAACCTTTTAGGTCAAATGAACCAAAAGAGTACCTAGTTCAAATGCCTACTCCAATTCATATCATACTTGGTCCTCCTTTACCTCATTTACCTCTCCTACCCATCATATGTCACATTCAACCTCCTTAAAATCTAATAAACTAACACATTTTACTATCTCTAAATGCACCTACCAACCCAATGCAAACCATTTTAATAGTTAACTATTACCTCACTCCACCTCACATGTTGGGGCATATTGAAATGCATATCCAAATCCCTTTAAACTTTGAGGCATCTTGTGATGCCCATCCATATATAAACTTACCCACTGGGGCATTTTATGATGCCCACTCTTATTCTACAATACATAATAACAAACAAATTCAATTTCAAGAAACTTTTTGAGACTTATAGACTTGTATTTCATATGCTCATCTTTGATACAAACATTATCATAGATCTTACTTATTTTTTTTGTCTCATATTTTTGTGCACTTTATTTTTTTCACTTTTGATTTATAAGCATCATTGCCTTCTTTTACGTTCTATGGTTTTATTTCACATTACATTTGGCATTTGATTTCATTTTTGTCCTCATATATTTCTTTTATCTTTTTATCTTATTCTTTTCCTTAGTAGATTTATGATTATTTTTCCCCTTATTTATCATTCACTCCCATGGGTTTCTCTTTTGTGAGTTTTTAGTATAAGACCATGGATAAGACATGACCCTCCTCACAAAATACCACCTTTGCTTCTTTTCTCATTTTATTATTTCAAAATTTGTTTTTGACACCCTCGTGGGTTTCTCTTTTATGAGTTATAATATAAGACCATGGATAAGACTTGATACTCCTCATAAAATTACCATTTTTTCATCCCTTTTATAATTAAAATATCATTTATTCTCATTTTCAACTTTAGATTTTAAATTTTTTTGATAAGATATAATTTACACAATAATCTATGTTAGCATGTTTTCTTCCATTTTACTCATTCTTATGATAATGAATCATGCTTTACTATCATTGTATCCATTTTTTTTCCCTTTGTCACATTTATTTGTGATTTTAAGTAATTCAAATTATTCCATGTGTCACTCCTCTTGATTTCCCATTTATTTCACTCCATATTGGATAAAACAAGGTTGAAGTCAAGATAGCACTTTTATTTTACCTAGATTTATGAGACTCTTAGACCCCATTCTCTTTTAAGTTTATCTCTCTTAGAAACCAAGTCCCAAGTATTAAAATGAAATTCATATTTATCACCCATGTTTGGTTTTCCAAATTCATATGGAGGAGTAGAAAAAGTCATCAATAAAGTTAAAAGCCAAATCATTTGGAATAAAAGGCAATGATATACAAAAGCCAAAAATATTTATTAAAGTAAAATCACACTAAAAGACATGATTCAATGCACATATCTTTTTTTTAGTTGAGCACAAACTCTATAGTTTGCTTCATGATAGATCCAAAGTCCTTTTGGGTGTGGTATGCTAGTATATTAGAAGAGGAGAATTAATTTTTTTTTTTTTTTGATGCTACCTACTTTATCATGAAAGTACCCAATCTTCATAGTAGACTAAAAACTCTATAAGGGGTTATAAATAATAGATAACATATTGTGGAAAGGTAGGTCCATTTTAATTTTCATGCATATATCCTTCCTGGGATGATCTATATACTTCATTTGCTAACCTAAGACTTCTATGGCTAAGATAAGTTTTTCATAGTCCTTAAGGTCAAAAGTCCTCTTGTTTTTGCAAACTTAATTTGATTGTCTTGACTTTGATAAAGAGTTCCTCTACCTTGGTTTTTATTTCGTTTCTCCCATATACCCATTTCATTTCCCCCCTCTATAGGCAAATTGTGATTCCAAATCTATTTTCCCTCTTCTATTATTCCTTCTTCTTCACCTATTAAAAACATGCTAACATTACTTTGTTTGAATTTATCTATCCTTAAAGAAAAATAATATGTTTGAGAAACTATGGATTACATTCTTATACCATTTATTTACTACACCACCTCATTATCATACTAATCATGTCATTAGGTGGTTATGTTTTCTTACATTATATCTTCAAACAAGTACTAAGTGTGAGTTTTTAATCCTTTAGCAAATTTCTAATTTTTATTTCTCTATCATGTTCTTATTTTATTTTTTACAAACTTTACTTATCTTACATACGAAATTTTCCATTACGACATGTTTCTATTTATGTATTCCTTCTTCATTTTTATCCCACATCTTCAATTACATTTCATTTTTTGTCTTTTATGTTTTTCTTTTTTCTTATCTTAAATGAGCTTACTTTTCACTTTTTTACATATCTTTGTTCAAGTTTTCTTGCATTGATATTTTATTTGTCATTCATGTTTTACATGCTTCTCAATGTGATTTAGTATATTATAATTTTTTTTTTATCATTTATGTTATACATACTTTCCAACATGATTTAATGTGTTTTCTACAATCAATTTTCATTCATTTACACTCATTTTTCATTAATTTACCATCATTTGCCATTTGTTTGCCATCATTTTGTCATTTATTTGCCTTCAATATTATAGCCTTGCCTTAACAATCACGTTTTGATAATTTTTCCTAATACCCTCATATCTTTGTCTTAACTCATTTTACACTACTATATACCTATCTTCCCAAAATTTCAATTTTTGGCTATTTTTTGTACTAACTTCAAATTGGACATCCTCACTTCTCTTATAATCTACTTCTTTATATATAACACTAAGATAAGTAATGGTATGTGTTTTTCAATTTCATCATTTCCTTTATCTTATTTTCTATTTACTTTACTTTACTTAGCATCAACATTATGTGTTATCATGTTTTATTTCCCAAAACACTATCCCATATTGCACTCATGTGACACATGATGAGCTTAGAGTGGGGAATATGTATATACATAATATTTTCAAACTTTATCACTTATTGACATTTTATATATTATAAAAACCCATTGAGTTTCAATCTCTCCAAGTGCATGATTTAAGGGGTGCATTGAGAAAGGGGAGGGTAGACCATTGGTGCTTCATAAGATTGTTGTCCCTTTTTCCACTTTCCATCTAAACAGTTGTCTCCTAAAACCATTTACCCTAATATTATTCTTTTCAGTTGTATCCATTCTAAACTTTTGTCACATCTTTATCTTATTTTTCCTTGCCTTATCCCCCTTTTGATAGTTGGTTATACTACATTGACTAGGTCGACATTTTATAGTTTTTAGCCTTTAATTACTGTACAAGGTTGAGTAGGTTGACCCTGTAATATTTTGGAGTATTTTTCACTTTGGACCTTGTTATCCCTTTAGCTGACATAGTTTGGGACTTAGTGAATTATCTCCTAAAAATGTATAGAGTTGACTGAGTTGAACCCATAAAACTGACATATTTGGAAGGATTTAGGGTAAGATCTCCCTATATATACTAGTTCATTTCTAACCATTTGAAAATAGAGATGCAAATAAGAATAAATATGAACTAAAATCTACTTATTGACCATTCTAATTGAGGAATAAAGCTTAGGGTTCCATAATTTCTTTGGATATATAGATATTGTCTTGTGGAGAAGTCTTTTGGATGTATAGATAGGTTGTGTATCTTATAGCTAATTTGTATATGTTATTCTTACATACCACTATAATCTCTTGTAAATCACCTTGGCCAAAGGAGAGATTGAGGTTTGGCAAGTTCATCTTCAAAGGTAAGTATTCCTAACTTTATTTCTCCTTTATAAGAGTAGATAGATAATGTAGTTGTGATTCTCTTCCATGTATTAGGATTATGTATACATTGATGTGATTATATGTCTTCTATGCATGTTTAGTTTAGTTTTTTAATTTCTAACCCCTAGTTTGTGCTACAAGCTTTGGTGAGAACTAGATTAAATTTACTTTCTTATTATTAGAATAAGTGAAATATCAAAACCTAGGACCCCTTTAGGATTATTACATGATTGTGTTAGTTTGAAGGTTTTAGAACCTCCTTAGCATAGTGTATTGTGATAAGTGATCCCCTAATTAGGTTTATAAGATCCCCATCTTGGTCATGCTCCCGCTTAACAAATGTATTCCAAATCATAAGTGTAGGTATGTTCTATCTTCTCTGAGCTAAGATTGATTTATAGACATGATGCATTTTTAATTGCATACACTGTTAATTTTTATAATATCTTAGTATATAAATTTAGAATATTGTTTATCTAAGTTTTTTAATTAATTGACATGTTATAGATATAGTTTATCACCATTATTCCCTAGGCTATCTCTATCCCCTTTAACCCTAAATTATTTAATCTATATTTTAGGGTTAAAAACCTTATATTCTTTGAAGTCACCAACTAAGAACATCTAAGTATTCATCCTTGTCATTTTAGGTTTTAACCTAATACATCTCTTGTAAAGTTCCACTAGAGAAAATAGGGAGATTGATGCACTGAAAGGTTAATCTAAAGTAAATATACTTATCCCTATTATTTTTATTTTTAATTACGTAAAATATATATATGTTATTCTTATTAATAGACTACCATATTTGTTTTTATACTTGATTATGTTACCTTTATGTCAAATAAGTCGGTGTATTATAGGGTGAAGAGGATTATCATTACAACCATAATTTAGGACCTAGTTTAGGTTGATCCTACTTAGAATACATTATAACTAGCTATTACATCATTTACATCTATTTCAATTTAGTTGATTTACTATCTTAGATCAAGGTTAACCTTGTTCATCAGTTCCTTACATTTGGTTTCCTTACTATATCCTTGATACCCTATTTATTACAACCATTGATATAATTCATTAATTTTATCTTCAGACCTAGTTAGATCCAATATCCCATTTTTAAGGTATAGTATTTAGAACCTTGACCCTTGATATTGAGTGTGGATTACTCTCTACTAGATCAACAAATATCATTCATATGTTGTTATCTTCAAGTATATGTAGGTTCTAGTTTGATCTCTTGTTTATGCCCTACTCTATAAAGAGAAATATGATTGTTATATTGGTCATTTTATCTCACATATACATCTTCTCTATGTTGACATATTTTGAAAATGAGATTGTATTAAATATTTGTGTATACAACCAATATTTGGCACTAGACTTTTATTTATAATGTCTTATTTCTAAATTATAACAATTGTAAAGCTTGTAAAAATTAATATGTTTATTGGTCCATCCTGGGCCCATTAAGGTCTTAATTTAGTCCTTTAGCCTAAAAAACATTGTCCAAAAATTATCAAAAAGTATTCATTAACATCATTGGACTATACATCCCTTATTTTTTAATTAGTGGTAAAGATGAGTTTTTTGAACTAGGGACTTGAACCTATACAAAGAAAAAGCAAACAAGGTTTAAAAATTTAAGATAAAAAATAAGGTCTACTACTAGAGATGAAAATATACACTACAAAAGCATCAAAAAAAAATAACACAAAAACAACAAGCAAATAATGAAAATAACAAGGGCACCTTTTTCTTTATGGTCACCAAAGACCTCCTTCTAGTTGCAAATCATTCATTTTTGGTCCTTTTCCATTTTTTTAAAGAGTTGGGGATGTTGACCAATTTCCTTGGAAATCACAATGTCCTTATCCTTCTTATTCAAACTAGTCTCCTTCTGATCCACCCTACTCCCAATCAAACACCTAAGAGTTTCCATAGGCAAAATGCTATTCTTCATAGAAAATTTATTGACACCAACCAATAAATTTAAATTTTATTTTAACTCTTTAATCTGACACTCCATAATCCACACTTTATCTTTGATTCTCTTCACCTAAATCCCCTTTTCAATCTAATTTTATTTCATCCCACAAATGTTGTTATCCTGATTTAAAATCATAACTTGATCTTTCAAAGATGAATGTTCCCTCATAAAACATATTAGTAAGGCCTTTTAAAGACCTAATTACTCCTCGAGCTCTTTGATCTTGTTTTGATTTTTAACGTTCTCCACCACACTTTAAAATTTAGCATTCAACTTATGCTTACCATTGGCATTCTCATTATAAAAAGGAAATTTTTTGTCTCCCTTAGTTTTGAAAATGTGTAAACCCTCCACAACATCTTCAACCTAAACTTTTGAAATATCTAATGGATTATCCTTGATATTTCCTACACTTTTTAACTCTTCTCCATTACTTGTATTTGATTTTTTCCCTTTGGAGGCACTCCTTAGGTTTCATTTAAACCCCCCTTAATCATCCTCTATTTTTTTAGCTTAGGATTATAATAAGGGCCATTGTTAATGTTTTTAAAATACTTATAGATAAATAACATGACATCCTAGTGAATGGGCCTCTTTTTTATTCCCTCTCTTATCATCCATAACCAAGTTCTTGAGAGAATGGAGGATGTTGAATGATAATATTAATAGAATAACATGTCTAAAGTAAAAAAATAAAGAAAGAGACAAGTGAACCACTTTCAGTCTACCTTGAAGGGTGATGTACACCATTAGCTATTTATAAACTTCTTTGAAAGGCCATGGAAAGACCTTCCAGGAAAAACCACTTTGCATAAGAATTAGCTCTTTGCCATCCAACATGATTTTTTTTCCATCTCTATAATCCCTCTCAGATTTGTAAATTTTAGTAATATTCAATTTTAGGCTTGTTACCTAAGTGATGAGGTATTTAATAATTTCAATAGAGGTACCATTAATTTCTAAAATTCCATCCTTTCAACCTTTTAAAAATATAATAGAAACATGATTATCGTGCCCTTCAATCTGTTGCATGAAATTAGATGTACCTTTTATTTGAATAATTTTCAAAAGTTTGACACCATATTTTAGATTATCATCCATAATTAGTTTTATTTTGAGTAGATGTTCTCCCATCCTAAAAACTGTAAAGAATACACTAGACTAGTTGAAGTAATAAAATATCTTCCCAACATAATAAGCCTCAAATATATAGTTCAAACTCACTTGTTCCATACATCAGCTTGAGGAATCCTCTTTTTTTACACACATGATATCACATTCTTTCCAATTACTATTAGGAATCATGTTTCACCACCTCAAAGAAGAAATCCCATCAAGATAGCTCTTATAAATAATGCCTAAACAAGACTAAAAGACCAAGGAAAATAACAACATAATCATTAATTTTTAAGGGCCTCCAACTTAATCTTTTGGAGGATTTAAATTGGTAGATATTCCCTACCAAACCATCTTATAAACCTTAAAAATGAGACACCTTCATTACCAAATTAGTCAGTAGAGTGATTTCCCTCTCTATAGACGTGTTGGATGTAGACCCCCTGGAAAGAGTCTATAAGAATGTGATATTCCTCCATTACGTGGATAATATTACAACTAATATTATATTTATTGGATAAATGATTTATGATATTAAGATAATCTCCCTTAATGATAAGTTTGTTTATACTCATATCCTTGGAAAACTTCAATCCCCATAGTTTTGCTAGTGTCTCAATCCAAAGATTAGATTGGGTATCCATACCTCCTACATATACTACAATAATTTTACCCTTATCATCAAAAATAATCCCCCCCTTCTAAAGCACTTTGGTTTCATTTTTAATCCCCATAGAAGTTGAGTTTAACCCAACCTAGGGATAGGGCTAACCACTTAACACTCTTCTTAATTTCTACTCTTGGGTTAGTAATAATTATATTATGAGAATCAATTTTCCAATTAATAGCAATCTAATCCTCTTCAATTGACAACCTATTAGTTTTTTAAGGTGGACCAATTTTAAAAATTTCAAGGATAGTGTCTAATATATTAATAGTCACTTGCTTACTAGAAAGCTTTATATCTTAAAAAATCCTATTGTTTATTTCCCTCTAAACGCCCCATATGAGATGAGGGATAGATAGTTGATAAATATTTCTAATATTATCATTAAGGAAATGGAGAACCCAATCCAACCATAATTCCATCATAGATGCATGTAGGACCCAAGTAATTTGAATTTTTTCTAGAAGAAAACTCCATACCTAATAGGCATAAAAACACTTAATCATCAAATGAGTGATCAACTCATTATCAATTTTAATGCATATGAAATATATTAATAAGAAACATTCCTCTTATTATTAGATTATACATTGTTAACATATTATTTTGGGAAGTCGGTTGGAGAAAAATATTAATCTTGGGAATAAGAGACTTATCGCACATCCTACCCCAAGGAACATTAACTCGAGGGTGTTGATAAATCTTGTTATAACTAGATTTAAAATTATATTGGCCATTAAATGAGTCACTTCAAACCAATTCATATTATTTCATGATATTAGGAATATGATAAATCCTAACCAAAACATTGAAGTCATCAAGAATATTATTATCTTTTTCTTAGATATTCTTGCTATGAATCTACCTCCAACAACTACCTTCCTCAAAAATCTAGATGTAGTCTTATGTTGTAGACCCAAATTCACGCTGAATGGGGAAAAAATTTGGCACCATGGTTCAAATGCCAATAGGGGCTGATCTAGTATCCAAGCATCCTCCCAACATCTCACCTTCTCCCCATTATCAATTATCCATTTACTCCCATTGAGGATGGTGTTTTTATTGTTTACCAAAAAGTTCCAAAAGTAAGATCCCCTTAAAAACTGATTTTTCTCCAACAAATATATAACATCTATTGAATCCATAAACTTTACAAAAATAATCCTAGCCCAGTGAGTGAACCCCTTAATGAGGTTCCATCCAATTTTAGAAACAAGGGCTTTATTAATCCATCTTAATCTTTTTGGACCTAAACCTCTATTGTATTTTGGGATTCACACTTTGTCCTAGGCCATTGAAGAATAGTTATTTTTCTCCTTTGTTCCCACCCATAAGAACATTATTTGAATTTTTATAAGCTTCTCCACTAAAACCTTGGGAATTTTGAAAAGAGACATAAAATACACCAAAAGACTTTGAAAAGTGATTTGGATAAGGATGAGCTTCTCAACCTAAGAAATGAGCATTCCTTTCCACTCAACCAACTTTATTTGAAACATTTCCAATAGGGGATTCCAAAAAAGCATTGGGAGAACTTTATTGAAAAGGGGCATGTTAAAGATAGGAGGATGACATCTCTTTGATCTGACACCCTATAAATTCTAGCAATCTATTTTTACATATCAATGAGAGTATTGAAAAATAAAAAAAAACTTATTTCAAAATTAATAACCTATATAGAATTTTATTCATATAATAAAATATGTGTTTTAATTATTTAGCCTTTCTAACTAAATATTTAGCAGGAATGATGGTGTCATCAACAAACTATTGGTGCAAAGAAGTTTCTACATTTCAAGCTAGTCTAAACCCCTTCAACTCCACATTTATAAGGGTAGTTGATAATTATCTATTGAGTGATTCATAAAATAAAAAGAGATAAATTATCTCTTTTCCTAATACCCCTTTTTCTGCTAAATAATACCTCAAGTATAACATTCACAAGCACAAAAAACATAACAAAAGAAACATAAGCACAAATGATATTTATAAACTTATCTTAGAACCCAATTTAAAACATAATCATATCCAAATTAATCCAATCTAATCTATCATAAACCTTATTCATGTCAATTTTAAAAACCATACATTTTTTATAAATCTTATCCATGGAGTGAATATTTTCATGAACAACAATTATGCCATCTTGAATTTGCCTTCTAGGAACAAATCCCCCTTGATGAATAGAAAAGATTTTCTCCATAAGAGGTTGGAATATTATATAAATTATTTTAGTGAAAATCTTACAGACTATGTTACAAAGACTAATGGGACAAAAATCTGTGAAATTACTAGTTTTATCCTTTTTGGCATAAGAACAATAAAAATACTATTTAATTCCCTCAAAATTTAACCGAAGATGATAAATTAATTAAAAACTAAAGCTAAATCCTCCTTAATAATCTCCTAGAATTTTTATAAAAAGGTGATGGGAAAGCCATTTGGGCTTGTTGCTTTATCTTTATTTAGAAGGAAAATAAATAATTTAACTTTATCAAGTGAAGATGGAGATATAAGTATGAAATTGTCATCTTGGTTTATGAGCTCTAGAATAATGTGAAGAAGTTCCTGCTCCAGTCGAACATTAGTTCTATTATTATCCTCAAAAATATTTCTTAAATATTTGACAAAGTCTTCCTTAATGATAATTCTATCAAAGTAAACTTCCCTACTATCCTTTTATATTTCTTTGATTTTATTGTGAGCCTTGTGCTTAAAGCTAGAGAGGTGAAATAATTTGTAATTATTATCACCCTCCTTAAGCCAAATGGCTCTATATTTATAACTCAAAATCTCTTCCCTATCCAATATTATATGATATTCACTTTTCAAGATCTTCTCCCTTTTAAGAGTTTGATGATCTAAACCAAAGAGCATTGTATGATCCTCAATTCTAACCAATTAATCTATAAAATTTATCTTTTGAATAAAAAAATTAAAAAAAACTTATTTATTATATAATATTATGTTTATCTTAACATTTTTTAGTTTAGAGATGAACCTGAACATCATTAAACCAAGAACATTGATATCCCACCACTCCAAAATTATGTCTTGGATATCCAAGTGCCCAAGACACGTGTTTCATCCTGAAGGGAGTTATTTATTTATTAAATAAAATACCAATAATTATATGCAAAGTGTTGTGATATGAACATAATATTGGAAGAAAAGACAAATAAAAGTCCTTTAGAGCTATCCAATCCATGGAAATTAACACCTTATCTAATCTAACCTAAATTAAATTTTGTCCAATTATTATATTGGACCAAGTGAAAGGAGAAACTCTTAATTCCACATAAATAAGATTTTAGTTAGAAATAAAATAATAAAATTCATCCATGTTGTTTGTAAATTTTTTATTTTTGCCTTTCTTTTCACTTGGAAGTAACATAGTATTAAAATATCCTGCAATCATCCAAAGAAGATCACTATAGTTTTGTCTGAAGGAACACAATTATTATCATAATCTTGGAGTGTATATGTAAGAGAAAATTCATACAACCCCATCCTCATTAGTGAAAAAAACTACTAAGTGATGAGTATTCTTGCACAAAATTTTCTCCTTTAAGCATCTTATTATTCCAAAAAGTAGCTATCCCTCCAAAAACTCCCAAATAACTTACACAAGCCTTTTCTAATTCCTTTCATAGTTTAGACCTACTTTGCTCCATAATCCTCTTATCCATGGTATTTTCCTAAATTTCTCTCATAGCTAGGGCATGAATCCTCCTCAAGTCCCTAAAAAATATATGTTCACTATTGATTTTCATTCCCCTTATAGTCCCATTGATGACTTTCATTTATATATTTTAGGTTGGGATTTAATATCTTTAATAGGGATTATAAGTTGTTTTCCATCTACAATTTGTCCATCCATTATCCTTTGAATAATATTTTTCTTAGTAGGTCTTCCATTTTGTGGCTATGATCCTATGGCCACAAAATTATGTCCTCTTCTAATAGTCATTAAAGGGGTTACACTCCCCTTACCTTTACCAATATGTGGGACCAACTCCTTTCCTTCCATCAACTTCTTATTGGGGACTACTATCTTTTTATGGAGATAAGCCCATCTGGGTTGGAACTTCATGAATTTATTCAATCTCTTGGATTGAACATACAACAAACTCTACATCCTCAAAATCAATATGAGGCTCTTCCTATGAAGATTGTAAAAAATAAAATTTACTAGTATTAATAGGAAAAAAAATCATTTTTCAGAGGAACATGCTCTATGATGAGATTTACCTTTGAGGATCCCCCTTCTAAATCCTACTCTCTTACCTTTTCCTACTTATCCTACTCCAACACACTTGTGATACTTATTTCTTTGACTATCCCTCCCTTTATATGTGCATTCTCATTTAGTATGATTGGTATAGAGTGACATAATACTACTTCCTTGAGCATCTTATAATCCATCTACCTTCTAGGTGATGACTTATGATATTTTATAGCATCTTCCTTAATTTTATGAGGATTATAACTCCATTTTTTCTAGGGATCTCTAAGTTTTCCAAATATTTTTCTACTAAGCTTGTCTCTCCTTCTTATCTAATTGTGTTGTTTTATTTTTGATCAGTGAGAGACAAAGATTGCGATCAAGTGTCCAAACTTATTACACTAAGTGAATTTTAGAATTGAGTATTCAAACTCAATTTTTTAGATCCACTCACCTTCACTGGAATGCAAAGTGACTATGAATGTGATTTCCTAATTCACAAAAGCATTAACACAAAATCAAGCAAAGACATACCTGGATCTAACCTTTGTAACCACATTAAAATCAATTAGATAACCAAATGTCTTAGTGATGCTTATAATCAAATGTTATTCCTAAAATTTAATAGTTAGTCTTGGGATTCTTACCCAAATATGCATTAAATTTAGGTCATCATTTTGTTGGTAAAAAATAGGTTGCCATTTTCTCAAAAATAACCTAGATATCTTTAGAAACCATGGTCCTCCTAACAATATTTGAACACAATCCTCATCATCATTTAAATGAATAAAAACTCCATTCATCATGGATGAAATATCTATGTGCCATTAAAATGCCCATTTTATTTCATCCCAATGCCTAAAAAAATTAATATCGGGTCTTCATCCTAAAACTTTACCCATTAGGGCATATTTCATCCTTACTAATGTTAATGCTCTATGGATAAGAGAATCAATAACATGGATGTGAAATCCCTTAGCATCTTTATAAATACAAATTTATTTTATAGGGTGTATTTCATTCTATTCTAATATTTTTTATTTTAGTTTACTATCCCTAGAAAACCTACCTAAAAATTTCATTGTGGGCCCTCCATCCTTGTCTAGGGTTTTGTTTTATCAGTAATGAGTCTATTTTTGTCACTCATTATGGTAGAAAAAGTAGTCATTTTGAGAAAATCATTGACCAGAACATGTTTTCTAGTTGAAGGTCCCACATGGATCCTTATAACCTAATGTTTTTGATCAAATCCTTCCCCATAACCATCACCTTTTTTCCTTTCTAAAACTTGATTCAAATGATTTTACTTCTCCTCACTCATTTACTACATTGCCCCCAATTCTTAACTTAATTCTCATACTTGTAATAAATTTGCATCCCTTGTTATTAGACTATATATTAAAAACATAGACTCTATCATATTTAGGTCATCCTTGTATTCTATGTGTTCTATTTAGGATAGACATGAACCTTACATGTGTTTGTCTCTTTTAGCCTTATGGGCCTTATTTCTTATTTTGATTGATTATATGTCTTTAACCTTTCTCATTTTTAACTCTTAAGTTGAATAACACATAGATTTTCTTAGATAAAACTATATATACAAGATCATGTGAATTCATAGGAGAAGGAGAATCAAAATAAAACATTAAGAATTCATATCATCAAAGGTTAATCCTAGAGCCAGACATCAAATATATTTCCTCCTATTTCAAATTGATATTTATTGACTCATATATTATAGACTTGTGATGGAGTTGTTCTTCTTGATCTCTCATCATTTTCCTTGTGCCAAAGGAGGGTATTAGCTTATATATAGTTACATTTATCACTTCTAGGGAAGAGGAGGTTCCAAACCCTCAATTGAGTTATTCCATCCGCACACTCATATAACTATATGTATTTATGATTAAGACTATGTGGGATACATAGTTTCCAACACCACTTTGGTGGTTTCCTAACTCCATAAATATTATTTTTTGGTTTTGGAGTGTTATACTAGATCAAAACTGAAGAAGATTAGTTTTAGACATTATAACTAGTAAAATAATGAAGTGAAGGTACAAGACCATCAACAATGAGATAGGGCACTTGTTATTTTTTTTGCAAAACTATCATAGGTCAGAATAAGTAGCATAGAGATAGACTCAACAAATTCAATTTAAACTAGGCCATGTTTTCCTAGGATCAACCCTCACCCTTGCATGTCTATTGAGAAGAAGTTATAAGTTGCATATTTTATGAGCAGGATTTAGATAGTTCACACAAACATTATATAGATTCAACCTTATAGAACAAAAATCAAGTATGATCATTATTTAACCTCTTGTATTTACTTTACATAGCATATTTTTATTTTATATATTTTTCATTATTTCTTAAGCCCAATCCATTAGATAGATCTAAATTTTGTAATTTTATAGATGTATGCTTAGATCTATTCAATTTTAATTATCTTATTTATATTTTGAGTAAAACCAAAATTATGATAAATATAAATGTTGAATCCCAACTCTTTTGATCATTCAATCTAGTATTTGTCAAACCATCTTTCCTTTAGGATTAACTGATTTCATTCATCTTTAGATTTAATCTTATAGATTATTAATCCTCAGTAACCATAAGGTTATTATATATTTGTCCACTTATTGGTTGGTTTCCATCATAGTTTACATTAACAAAATAGATTTGCATTGTCTTTTTTGGATGTTAAATTGAGAAATATAATGTTTTTAAATGATAACAACATTAATGCATGCATTGATAAAAATTTCAAATAAAATTTTATTTCAAACACTAAGTTTATATGAAATTATGCATAAAAATAAAGAGGTCATGAATGAGAATATTTCTCATGTAGACACCCATAGGGTTTGTATTTGTGTTTCTCCTTATTCTATGATTTTTGATGAGCGTTTAACTTCTATGCAAATTAGTGTACCTACCTCCATAATTTATGGCAAGGATCAATCTTTGAATGAACCTATAAAAGAGTAAAACCATTCCTACACATGAAATAGTCACTATGGTGCATGATATAGGTGATTTGCAAAGACTTGGGAAATTTATTCTTGCAACAAGAAAACTTTAAGGTGAGCATGAAAAAATCTGAATCATAGCTCTATTAAAAAGTATAGATTGGTCATGCCATTTTCACATGATCATTTGAAATTTAAATTATTTGAAGGTCATGGGAATATTTGAGCACATATTTACTCAACATTAACTTATATTTGTGATTTTGATAACTATCCTAATGTGTCCAACACACCCCATTCTCATATTTAAAATGGGGACCCTCTTGTTCTAGTTTGATCTTTAGTTTGCAAGTTTATAGATGTGAAGTTCTACCATCTAAATGCTTAATTGTGATGTCCCTTACTTAGGGGCTCCTTTATCTGCACAATAAGCTCTGATACCACTATGATGTCCCTTACTTAGGGGCTCCTTTATCTGCACAATAAGCTTTGATACCACTGTGATGTCCCTTACTTAGGGGCTCCTTTATCTGCACAATAAGCTCTGATACCACTGTGATATCCCCAACCAATTGGGAATATATAAACTCTAAAGCTCTGATCAAAGATCCAATTTTTGCAAAATAAATTTAGATTACAGATAAACAATAACCATAGTAAATCTTACAATAGCAGATTAAAGATCTTATCACCAGTTCAGATGAGTACAAATATAGTCCTCTCTTGTGCAAATCAAAGAATATTACAGATATGGTCTTAAAACCCTGAATTCATGCAAACTGGGAATAAACTTGCAATTCTAGAAGTCTCAGTTTTTCTGTGTCGACACACAGACACCATCGTCGGTCGATATCTTGCCGACGTCGGTGACTGTCGATCAAATTTCTGCCATTGTCGATCCTAAGTCGACTGATGTCGGTCACTGGAAGCTCTCTGCCTGCCGAGGTCGGTACCTGCCTGAACCTGTACGGACCCATACAGACTTCGTACGGCTGCCAAATTGGGCGCAGCTTGCCTATTTTCAACCCCTGATCTGAAAATATATGTTTCTAGCACATAAGATCTCTAGATGGATAATTTATTAGATCAAAACTAAATAAAGATAAATACCTGAAATATCTGTAATAACTTCTGTGTGAAGTTATCTCTCAACCCTGAAATTTTGTGATAACTTCTGGATGAAGCTATCTCTCAATTTGGCAATAAATCAGCTGATATTTCATAGCCTCTGAATCGCACACAATGAAGAGTTGACGTTTTCCACTACAATGGAATCTTGGAACCCTTGGCTCAGTCTTCACAGAAGAATTCTTCAAAAATCAAAATCAATAATCATATGCATAATCAATAATGGCCTCCATGTGAAACCCTTATACCCTCAAAAGATATGCTTGCCCTAATTAGGGTTTTCTTAAATTAGCATTAGGGTTTCTAATTTAAAATTAGACCAAATAATTAATAATTAATTATTAATGAGACCAAATAATTAATATTTGATTAAATCAATCAAATATTAATATCTCCCTCAATATATGTCAGATCCTCAAACCGATCAAAGCAGGTGAATCAGGGAGTGATTCCGCACATGACGATACCAAAATAAAGGTGCTCCACTGCATATCAAATATCCCTAAAAAGTAGGAACTCAGGCCCAATGCATCTAAAATAACCTGAATGAAAACCAAATGTAGAAATTTTGTGAATCAAAGTCAAGCCAAGCTCCATTATGACCCTCTATCCATCCTATTAGCCTATGAAGGTCGTATAATAGGCTACCCATCAAGTCTGTCAATGTCCATGAAAAAGGGGACATGACAATCCACCCCTCCAAAAATTGCTTATCCCCAAGCAATCTCAGAACAATGAACTACTCGATCCACCTGGATCCCAAATGTAGTTATGCTCTGCACTACTGTGAATCAATATGAGTACCTGTAATATCATCAAAAGTAAAACAAAGAGGAACCCATAATCAAATTGGCGAACACAACTCAACCAATCTCTAAAATCACAACTGCCCTGGATGTGTCAATACTGTAGGCTGTGTAATTGGCAACTGCAAATTCCATCTACAAAAGATGGTGTTAATCCATCCCATAACTGATCCCTCTGTAATGGTGGCACAACCAACTGTACCATACTGTCAAATGTGTGAGAAGAATCAATCTGGAGAATCGACTCCACTGGTATCCCAAACTCCTCAAAATTAGGTAATCCCAAATCTTGAACATGTGTGTTAGGAACAACAACATGCTCCTCAACAACTACTATAGGAATGTACTCACCACCAACCACCTCAATATACAAATGAACTAGGTCTGGGGCTGGTGAAGACCACAAATGCTCTAACTCTATGGTCATCTCAGCCAAATGAAATTGTGACTCCTCATAAGCTAACTGCGTACTCTCAAGAATCTCAGAAGTCACCTCAAGCTATTGAGTAATCTCACTCACCTTATCTTCCTCAACCAATAATGCATCATACGCTGTGTTGCCCCACTCCATAAAATAATCTCTGTCAGCTACCAACTGCATATAACCCTGTCTCAGAATCTAGATAGCCTCCCATAAATAGTGGATCTCTGTCAAGGATAAATAACTGCCTCCCTGCTCGATGCTAGTAGGAGAACCCCATCCATAAACTGCTAACAACTGACGAGCATCATCGAAATGCTTGCAAGCGGTAGTAATGTCTTGCTCATAACTCTCAGCTAACTAGACACATGATGGTGCTGGCTAGATTGTCTCCTACAATCCTCCACTGATGCATGGCCCAAAAGAGTAGACTCAGAATCATGGACCTCTGTAATACTACCATCCATACTCTGTGAATCAACTCCAAAGCTCATATCAACATCTAGAATATCAAAAGCTGTAGCATCACTGACTCACTCTTTCGTACTGAGAGAAATGACCGGAGAAACTAAGTCCTCAAAACTGTCCACTGCATCCTTCTGAGTATCATCTACAATAATCAAATCCTGGGACTCTTCTACAATCTCTGTCATAACTGAGAGATCATCAACCCTTAGTGCACTAACATCTGAACACACCTCTACACTTTGAGTGTAAGCATCAGACTCATTCTCATCTTCACTATCTCCTATCTCATAATAATCATGGGACATGCTGTGCTCTTGTCTAAGTGATCTGTAGTGGTCTCTTCTCAGCTTAACAAAGTGATCAAAAGACAACCTCCCCTGAGATCGTGGAGTTAATAACTCCCACTCATCCTTCGCTATCATATACCGAGTGGATTTGTCTTTGGATGTAGGGTATGAAAGAGATTCATTTAACCTCTTCAAACTTAGTTTCAACTTCTTCATATCATAGTCCCACTATCTCTGAGTATATGGAGTCATCATGATTTACTAATTGATTCATAAAACCACCCAAACTACCCGACAGGATGGCAAAAATTTGGCTCTGATACCACTGTGATGTCCCTTACTTAGGGGCTCCTTTATCTGCACAATAAGCTATGATACCATTGTCATGTCCCCTTTTTCATGGACATTGACAGACTTGATGGGTAGCCTATTATACGACCTTCGTAGGCTAATAGGATGGATAGAGGGTCATAATGGAGCTTGGCTTGACTTTGATTCGTAGAATTTCTACATTTGGTTTTCATTCAGGTTATTTCAGATGCATTGGGCCTGAGCTCCTACTTTTTAGGGATATTTGATATGCAGTGGAGCACCTTTATTTTGGTATGGTCCTATGCAGAATCACTCCCTGATTCACCTGCTTCGATCGGTTTGAGGATCTGACGTATATTGAGGGAGATATTAATATTTGATTGATTTAATCAAATATTAATTATTTGGTCTCATTAATAATTAATTATTAATTATTAATTATTTGGTCTAATTTTAAATTAGAAACCCTAATACTAATTTAAGAAAACCCTAATTAGGGCAAGCATATCTTTTGAGGGTATAAGGGTTTCACATGGAGGCCATTATTGATTATGCATATGATTATTGATTTTGATTTCTGAAGAATTCTTCTGTGAAGACTGAGCCAAGGGTTCCAGGATTCCATTGCAGTGGAGAACGTCAACTCTTCATTGTGTGTGATTCAGAGGCTGTGAAATATCAGCTGATTTATTGCCAAATTGAGAGATAGCTTCATCCAGAAGTTATCACAGAATTTCAGGGTTGAGAGATAACTTCACAAAGAAGATGTTTTTATATATATTTTAGGTATTTATATTTATTTAGTTTTGATCTAATAAATTATCCAGCTAGAGATCTTCTGTGCTAGAAACATATATTTTTAGATCAGGGGTTGAAAACAGGCAAGCTGCACCCAATTTGGTGGCCGTACGAAGTCCGTATGGGTTCGTACAGGTTCAGGCAGGTACCGACCTCGACAGGCAAAGAGCTTCCATTGACCGACATCGGTTGACTTAGGACCGACGATGATAGAAATCTGACCGACAGTCACCGACGTCGGCGAGATATCGACCGACGACGACATCTGTGTGTCGACACAGAAAAACTGAGACTTCCAGAATTGCAAGTTTATTCCCAGTTTGCATGAATTTAGGGTTTTAAGACCATATCTGTAATATTCTTTGATTTGCACAAGAGAGGACTGTATTTTTACTCATCTGAACTGGTGATAAGATCTTTGATCTGCTATTGTAAGATTTACTATGGTTATTGTTTATTTGTAATCTGAATTTATTTTGCAAAAACTGGATCTTTGATCAGAGCTTTAGAGTTTATATATTCCCAATTGGTTGGGGATATCACAGTGGTATCAGAGCTTATTGTGCAGATAAAGGAGCCCCTAAGTAAGGGACATCACAGTGGTATCAGAGCTTATTGTGCAGATAAAGGAGCCCCTAAGTAAGGGACATCACAGTGGTATCAAAGCTTATTGTGCAAATAAAGGAACCCCTAAGTAAGGGACATCACATTAATTGATATTAAATAAGTTTGAATTCAAAATTTTTGAACATAAGAATTTCCATCTTCGATCCACATAGTCTAAATTTTACCTCTAAAATGTTTTATTTTGATTTGAAAATGACAAAGTCTTTATAATTGCCCATTATAAAAACTTATTCGATATTAAATTTTAGACTTGGATTTTTATAAATTATTTGAGCTTTAAAAATAATTAAAATTTATTAAATTTGAATAACAAATTCTATTATGTGTCTAAGCTTATAAATTGGCCTTTAGTTTATGCCTTGATGGATTTTATCATTTTTTGGTTAACTTACTAATGGCTTCATTTGTCTTAGTTATTTTTTCCTTGTATTTTATGAAGGTTTTCTCCTCAATCCCTATAGATGACTAAGATCATGCCATGTGGAATCATCCCATTCACCCAAGCATCTGAGTGATCTGTGCATAGTTACTATGCAGTTAAACACAATCCTCATTTGTTCTACTATATAAGGCTCACACCTTTCACACAATCATGTGAATTATTTTTTCCAAAGTTTTTTGATAACATTATGCACAAGTACTATTCCTAATCATATATTTTCATGAATTGATCTCCTTAGATTGCAACCTATGCACCTCACTATGCACCTTATTATGTAAATCATAGCTTGTAGTCCCACTCACCTCACTAGAACTTATTCATAGACTTTATTACTCTTTTGGGACCAACTATAGCATTAATACATGTACATAATCCCAAAATTAATGGATAATTCAAATCACCCAACTAGCCATTACCATCAAAATAGGATCTAAAAATTGGAAATAGTTGGAGACATCCTAGACATTAACTATTCTATCCATTACCAACTAACACACTTGATAGGCCTAACACGCCACTGATATAATAATCGATAACCAAAAAATAGTTATCATTGCTATTGTAATATTTATGTTAAATATACATAGGTATATGATCATGGATGAAACCTCAATAGTCTAGTCGATGGAATACATAGTCATGTATATACTCTGTATACACTCACTGTAGCATACCATACTCTATTTTCCCTATTACTTAATTTATAAATAGAAGTTGTTTTTCTTATAAATAAGAATTATGATCCATTGAATGTGTGTTTTATTTGAATATATATATATATATATATATATATATATATATGAATTCATTCTTATAATAAAACTTAGTTGTCCCTCACACACTTGATCTTGGGCCCTGAGGTGAAGATCATTGGTATCAAATTAGTTAAACTTAGTATATTAGTATTAGAGTTTTTCTCTCATCTTTTATATTCTTGTAACCAAATGAGCATAACAAAAGAGAGAAGGTTTATTAAATATTACTATTTAAAAAACCCTAAAAGAATGTTGTAACAAAATTAAGATGGTTGATGCCTAGAATCAACCTGGGATAGCCCTAAAAAATTGAATGTTCATTACCGATGCACTTGAGGAATAATTTATCAATATTTTTGGTCAATTCTATAGTTGATGATGCAAATTAACTCAATTCCTTCCTCTTCATCTCATTAGTATGTTCCATAATTATTTTAATGACAAACCCCCTTCAAAGTATAAGTCAATCTTGATATCCCTCTATTTGAAGATAAGATTGACACCAAAACAGTGTATTACTTTATTTGATAACTCAAGGAATTCTTCTCAATCAACTATTTCACTAATGATGAGAAGATCACCTTTGAATTATTGAAGATGTCCATTCCTGTTTCCATCTAGTGGGAGACCTTCATTGCCTAGAATTTAGAGGAGTACATTCCAATTGAATCATGGAAATTTTTTATTGATGTGATAAAGGAGGAATACTAGCCTCTCTAACACTTTGAAGATGAATACATCAAGTTCCAACAACTACACTAGTGCAAGAATTATTTAGCAGAGGACTAAAACATATTCCATGACAATTATATGTGCTTTCAGAATAAATTGAGTAAACAACATAGGGTGCTGAAGTACATCAATAAAATTTCACCTTATATTCATGCAAAGCTAGAATTATTGATTTCTGACACTCTAGGGAAATTATATCATAACACTAACAAGATCAAAGAAAAAATATATATGAAGTAACGTAACACATCTTCATCCAATGTAGTGTGCAAGTCTCAACCTTCACATAACTCCACATTATAACCCCTTGTGTAAAAGCATTACCCTTCTTGAAAATGTGATCAACCTAAGAAGACTATCCATCACTCAAAGGATCCCATGCTTTTTACTTTAGATAAAGGCAATAAAAATTCTTGTGATAAGTTGTGCCACTACCATTTATCATCTACCCATTATGATTCCAAATGTCATGCATAAAATTCCTTACTAAATTTTTTTTCATCAAGACCAACATTGATGGATATCACTGATCTAGATGTCTTTTATCTAAGCATCAACACCACTATGATCAACATCTCTTAAGAGCATGAAAATCTATTCCACATAAAATTTTGGGTGAAGGGTCAACCTCTCCAAGTCATCATCAATAATGGTATTCAAAAGAACATCATTGTGTAATCAACATATCAATTCCTTGGTCTTACCACTAGTGCACACCCTAAACCATATTCTCTAGGGTGGATATAATAGGGGAAAGATATACAAGTTAGGTGAAAGTGCACTTTATAGTAAAAATTAAATATTATGGAGGATAACACTATTTGTGACATCACACCTTTAGAGGTATACAACATATTATTTTGAAAACTATTATTACTTACTATGAAGTTATATATCAAGCCAAGTCATAACATTAGACTATTCATGTGATAGATCACTTGTACCACCTGTTTGAGTCAATGCCCACAACCAAAGTCACCTTGGTCTCTACCAAAAAATGTTACAAACTTGTCTCATATACATAAATTTTTGTGTTGATCATGATCCACCCTAACACACCTACACAATATAGGAATCACACCTTGGTAGTGTACAACACTCACACAACATCACAGTAGCAACAACTCAATAAGTTACCAGAGAAGCATAATTAAGTCTTCATAACATCTGAAGGCATTCTAATAAACTACACAATAAATCACCACATTGATTTGGTTCCTTGATCCTCTCTTTCTAGTATCATATTACGTCATAGATTAGTTTGGGAGAATAAAAAAATATGGTGCTAGATACAAAAGCTCCTTGAACAGGGCGAGATCAGTCATAGCTCTTTTCCTTATGGGAGTTTTATAGTCCTCACACCTAATAAAGATGGGTCTTGGTAACTCTACATAGACTATCATGCACTGAGTAAGATAATGGAAAAGAATCGGTACCCACCACCATGTATTGATGTCATTCTAGACCAACTCCAAGCCACTCAATAATTCACCAAGATTGACTTGAAGTTAGGTTACTATTAGGTCCTAATTGGTCCTAAAGATGTTTTTAAGAAAACATTAAAGATATGGGAAGGATTGTATGAATGGTTGGTCTTTCCTTTCATACTAACCAATGTGTTATCCACATTCATGAATTCAATATATGATCTACTCATGCCTTTCCTCAAATCTATTGTCATCATATACTTGGATGACATTCTCATCTTCAAACTAGACTCGGGAGGAGCACTTAGAACATATCTTTCATGTATTAAACACCTTGTGTCAACACAAGTTATAATCCAACTTAGTAAAGTTTACATTTGGTGTTACTTAGATATAGTACCTAGGATACATAATTGATCACACAGTCATTCACGTATATCCATAAAAGATCAAAGTGATCCTAGTTTGGCCTACTCCACACAATCTCACATAATTGAGGAGTTTTCTTGGACTTGATAACTTATAACATAGGTTTATCCTTATTTTCTCACACATCTCTTGGGATCTCAATTAGATAACATGTGTAAAAGCCAAGTTTGATTGGACTCAAGTAATGCCTCTACATAGTGCCGATTCTTACAATCCCTGACATTACACCTTCATTTGAAATTCACATTAATGTATATAAATATGTAATTTAGTGCAATGTTCATACAATATATACATCCAGTCACATATCACTCAGTGATGTTCAATGACATGGTACAAAGGTACTCCACTTATGAGAAATATCTATATGCTATTGTGCAAAAAATCAAGCAATGGTGACACTACATTTTGGGGAAGGAGATAGTTGTTCATTCAAAACATAGGCCACTTTAGCTCATATAGACCTATAAAAATTTAGAGAATGCATGACATATGTAATGGATAACTTTCCTACAATAGTTCCATCTCATGATTAAACAAAAGAAAGGTAAGGATAATAAGGAAAAAAATTTCCTTAGCCAATCACTAGTTCACACACTCATCACAGTATGGACACATGCAACCACAAATTCATAGACTCAATATCCCTCTAATCAATTAACTAGGACTTCAAAATATTTTACACTAGCTTAGTGCAAGATAAACAAGTGCAGGAGTTCTACCTGTCTGACTAGATTCTCTACAAACTCAGACATCTCTATGTTCCTAATGGTACACCTTGCCAATGACTCATCTTAGAGGTACACTATACCAAGACCTTAAGACACTTTGGCATGACAAATAATTTAGACAAATTATAGTCACACTTCTACTAGACACACATGCATACAAACATGGAACACTACATCAAGTCTTGCATTCCTTGTTGCATCACCAAGTCCATGAACATGGAGCTAGGACTTTACACACCTATACCAATTCCATTAAGACCATGGGAATATATCAACATGAATTTCATGACTAGGTTACCTTTAATGAGATGACAACATGATGATATATTTATTATAGTGGATATGTTTTCTAAGATGGCTATCATGGTCACATGCAAGAAATACATTGATACAACTAGCATTCACAAGCTTTCTTTAACCATGTTTGGGCTCATTTTTGGATTTTGACATCCATCGTCTATGATCAATATCCACAATTTTTGAGTAAGTTTTGGAAAGAATTGTGGGAATTGATGGGTATGAAATTGGATCAGTTGATGGCCTTTTATTCACAAAAAAATAGGCAAATTTAAGTGGTTAATCACATACTTTTTCATCTTTTACGAATGTATAACCTTGCATTTTCTTGCACTTGGGATGAAAATATCTTGTACATTCAACATGCCTAAAATACGAAACTCCATAGCTCTATGGGTCACATTTCATTGTAGACATGTCTTAGGTTTCAACCTTTAGCACCTCTAGACATCTTGTACCTCACACTCATTGGCTGTAAGTCATGTACATAAGAAAGGGAAGTAGAAAAATCTAAGAATTTTCCGTGACACATCCAGTCTACTTATAAATAAGTTTTATAGATCTTCTCTCACACAAAAATGAAGTACAAGGAGTGAAATAATTAACATCACATATCTCATGTAATCTAAGTTGGAAATAAAGTCTGGTTGCACCTTCAGAAGGAATGCTTCAAAGGTCCACATAGGAATATCAAGCTTGTACACTATGGTCTAAATACCATTATACATGCAATTGGTGAGAATTATTTTATTCTTGATCTACCTCAACACTTGGGCATGCACCTAATCTTTAATGTGGAAATTCTCAAGCCTTACACACTACCACTCCTTGAACCATAAGTGACACAACATAATTCTAAGTTATATCCCAAAAACTTTTACCCTATAGAGAAAGATTAGATCATTAATGTGATAAACACATGTACCTACCATGACACACATCAAATTTTATTAGTGGTCAAGGTTAGAAAATATATTGATCAAGTTAAGTGGTGCACTTATCGGAGACTTCAAGTATAGTTCCCTTAATTATGTAATGATGCAATATATACCATTGCTCTTTAAAAAACGGAAAATGATCCATATGCACCCACTAGGAAACTAAACACACCCTTCATTTATTATACTATGTAGATCTTGCATCTCTCACACAATCATGTGCACTCTTTTTCCCAAAATTTTCTAAAAACCTTATGCACAAATCTAAGATCATAAACTTTCATGTATTGATATCCTAAGATCATAACTTGCATACCTCATTATGTACCTTAAATTTAATAGTCATGATCACCTCACTGACACTTGTTCATAGACTTTCTTGCTCATTTGGACCCCACTACAACACAACCATGTGTCAACAAACCCTAACCACATGGCTAATTCTAATCTCTAAACTATCCATTATTTCCAAAAGAGGATATTATAATTGGAAATGGTTGTACACAACCTGGACATTAACTATTATATCCATTACCAACTACCACACCTGATAGGCCTAACACATCACCAACATTATCATTGATAATAATAAAATAGTTATCATTATTCTTGTAATACACATATTAAATAAATAACATAAGTATCTGATCACCAATGAACCATCAGGAGTTTGGTTGATGCAATACATAGTAAAAAAAAAAAAAATTGCTCTGCACATCTAATCTATATATATACTTCCCTATTATTTCATTTATGAATAGAAGTTGCAATTACTATAAGTAAGACTTCCACTCCATTGAATGTGTGTTTGATTTTTATGTTTGAATACATCTTTGTGTACTCACTCTATATAACCAAGGATAGTTGCCCCCTGCATAGTTGGTCCTAAACCTTGTGGTGTAGATCATTTGAGTACTTCAAAGTAAAGGAATTAACAAACTAGCCTCCAAGCCTTATGATTGCATCACATGGAATGATCATGCTAGCCTATCCTAACTAAGAACTAAAGGAATTAACAAACCTATAAACCTTTGAACCTCAAAACCTAAGAACTTAGGAGGCATTATAGAATTAACTTGAAAGATCAAGAGTTAAATGTCATTAGAAAAGGCCCATGGCCTCGAATTGTTGAGAAGAATACATGTGGTATCCTTCCAAGAGATGAATAGCCTAGGGAATTATAATAACCCCAATTATGAAGATATTAGGAGCCTAAGAAGATGCCATATTGGCAGGACAATGATAAAAGAAAATAATAAAATAAATTCCCAAGGTAACATTCTTCCAAGTGGTAAAGTGGGACTCGAAGGCCAAATCTAATAGCCTAGAAAACGAAAATGAATGCAAAGTCAGGAAGAAGCCACATGGCCAAAGGAGAGGAGCCCAAGGCTAATAGAGTAATCAAGTGGACTTGATGACTCAAGAGGAATCTAACATGGTCAAGGAACATGTTTAAGATATTTTGGGTGAGTGCCAAGTGGCAAGGAGGACCCAAGGTCATAAAAGAAGATGAACCCAAATCATGTCAATTAACTGAGTCATCATAAAGGGTATATGATTAAATTTATGGCCCTTCAAAATTTTAGAATGGCCTAAATTGAGGAAAACAATAGAATAATTAATTGAGCTAGATTTTAAGGGTTCTGACTAGTCAAAGGAGGTAAGTGGAGCAAACTGGTGGATTTTTTACCCAAATATTATCCTAGGTGGGTTGAATAGAAGAATAGTTCAAAATAATTGGCCAAAAAGAGAGAAGTGGGGATATCATTTTGATTAGACATGTGTCACAACCATGGAGAAAAGATAAAATATAATTTGGATATCTTTTGATAATGGTGGGAATATTTTAACTGAATGTAATTGCAGTGGCTTAGAGTGGGAATCATGGTTAGAGATGGGCTCTTTCTGCTACTTAGCATACAAGTCCCATTATCTTTTATATAAAGGGTAGTTTGCATTATTGTAAAAAGAGGGGAGATGTTATGCACTAAAACTCTGTATAAATTGTCATAGGCTTAGTCCTCTCTTTTTCTTATTTTGTTTTGGCTTGTGATTATTTGCCTCAAGGGCACACTTAAATGATTTGTAATAACACTAAAATAGATACAAGTCTAGTTGAAAATTCGTATTGTTCTTTATTAATGTCCTTCATTTCTTAATGGAAAAAAATTAATTAATGTTAAGAATAGATTTAAATGTTTTTTTACTAATGAATATGCAGTTAGATTATGTAATAACTTGTCTAATTGGTTCTAAATTTATGTTTTGTTTAACTTGAATTTGTGTCAAGCAATTATGTGTATTAGCTAAAAGCCTTTCATATGAATTTAATTAAATATAAGTTTAGAGTAATATGTTAAGTTAATTCCTCAACATCCTACCCATTTAGTTACTTTGGTTTGTGCTATAACTAGACCTGGTACATAATGGTATAATTGTGGTCAAGCATGATTTTGATTTTTTAGCATTAACAATCTTGTTTCAGTCAAGGAACCACTTAATTTAATTCCTTACTCTTCCCCACTTTATATTTTTTTTTGTGATGAATATTCTATCCATTGTAGTATAGTGTGATGCAAATGTGAACAAGAAAGGACTTAAGTAAACATCAACAATAATTCTCAGGCAATACAGAGTTGACAGAATTTTAGGTGGTTAATTTCCATTGCTCACCTAGATAAATGATTGAAAATTTCTCATCCCTTAGATGCAACTAGACAAATCTAAAAAATGAGGGGACATTATGTTACATGTGTTGATATCTCCCTTTTTGCCATCATAATAATTAATCAAATAATTATCTCTATTATAGGTCACACATTAAGACCAACAAAAAGTAGCACTAAAAAGAGGGCATTTTAAAAGAGTAGTTATAAGTAATAAATTTATCCTTGATAAATTATTTCATTGATTGTGTCTTGCCACCATCTCCTTCTAATTCTTCTAATTTCTATTGTTTGCTTAACACAACCAACATAAACTAGCACTAGAAAGAGGGCCAATGTTTTCTATCTAATTTTAAATTCTAGATACTTTGTGTCACTTTGATTTATTATCTACTATCAATTTACAAATTATTTATATTTCATATTTTATTAGTTCAAGGTTATTGGTCTAAATATCTCTAACTCATATTTGATATCTTAAAAATTTTTATCCTAATAGACCCCCACCCATTGTTTCACCTATGATTTTATTAACATGGTCTAAAATAAATGTTTTAGGGGATGTGCATGATCTATGTAGGAACCCTAAGAGGTACCTTCCAAAGTTCATCCCAAGTACTGAGAGGACTACTGAAGAACATGTCATGTCCTATAAAATTACCCTCATGTTATTCAACATTGAGCATGAATATGTATCCTGTAGGCTATTCCATTTCACCTTGATTGATGCATCTTAGGATTAGTTCCTTAACTTATTTGAGAATTTAATCAGAAGGTAGAATTAAGTAACACTTTATTAGCATAGTTTGGTAAGGTTGTATACCCAAGGTGGTAGACCCTAATGTTCTTTATCAATATTTTTCTTGCATGAGAATGAATCCCAATGAACCTATATATAATTTTAATGCCCACTTTCAAAATATTTATAACAGGGTGACAACCATATATAGACCATACAACTAGTTAAAATTGGAAATGTTCAAGAATGCTTTAGACCCATGGATAACCATGTTGTTGAGGAGGGATCTAGATCATGAATCTTTACCTGATCTATCCATAGGAAATAAAATGGACATGTAGCTCAATATATAAGGAAAATTTTTGGCCTTCATCTCTATCATCATCCCAAACATGCCAACATTCAATCTAATCCCACATATAAATCATAATTTCCCAATTCTACAACCTCTCCTAATCACAAATCAAATCCCTTTGCTGCATGCCTCTACAAATCAAAATTTAGGATTTTCTAAATTCTATTGGTAATAAGGCTATACCATGATCATGTAACCAATATATAGTCCTATTTATGACTTATAATACATAGACTTATAATCAATAAATAACTAAGCCTGAGATAGATATAATCTAAAGGATGGTTCAAAAGTTGAGCAATGATTTTATTAGTTTACAAAAATAAGTGGGTAATTAAGGTAGTATAAATTATACCCTAAATATCACTTATTAACATAATTATAAATCCAACAAAAGGAAAGGCAAGAAAGTTGGGTCTCCATATAATATAATTCTTGAAATAAACATTATGGAGATTGACCTACCCAACTAGTGTCATGTGCATAACACAACCCATCATGGGGAAATTGACTGTGTTGAGTTTTGTAATGCCTTTGAAATATTAAAAAATGAGATTGATTAATATGAGGTTATTCCAAATAACCAAAATACCATAGGTCACCATGATGTTCATAGTTCATCCAAATCACCTGACACAACCATGGCTTTGGAGACCCTAGACTTTCTTAGTGCAGGAGATAATGAACATGAAGATAATATCAATGGTATTCAAGGTGTGAAATAGTTACATAGGGTAAATTATATCCTTAGGAGTAGGTCACAACATCACTTATCCACCTCAACACCACCCAAAAACATTTCTACTCCTCTTGACCTAAAAGCTAGGAATAATCCACCCACCAAAGTTAGATGACAATAAACCTACCACTAGTAAGACTAGATATAACATAGTCAAGGATATGAAAAGGATAAAATACACTACAACCCTCCATAAATTGGCACAAATTATTGAACATATATTTTTACTCCTTAAGTTTCTTATAGACAAGAGCACTGAGCCTAAAAATAAAGTTATGACCAATATAAATGTTGTGATACATAAGGCTAAAACTGAGGTTCCACCCTTCTTACTCATGGTCTAAATCTTTAGCAAGAATTTTTAAAATTTCCTAGTTAATTTATGTGCCTCAACAAATGTCATGCCTTCAAGGATTTATAGGAAACTAGGACTAGTCCCTCTAAAATTAGATAAGGTAGTGGTCTAGTTAGATAAGTTTGAAGTCAAGGTTGTAGGAGAATTATTGAATACTCATATACAAATACAAGATGAAATAAGAATGAAAAAGTTCATAGACATATAAGTGGTTAAAATCCTAGTGGCATATGACATGTTGTTGAGTAGAGATTTATCCAAATCTCTTAATGGTTATGTGGCAATAGACTTCTCCCATATGTGGTTGCCATGGAGAGGAGTGAAAAAATAGATAAGAATTGATAGAGAAACATGCATGTAACTGATGATTATAAAATAAAATTTAGTAAATTAAAAAGTATATTTTACCTCCATAAATTTAGGTGTTTACACCTTGACCGCCAAACTAATGAAAAAATAAAAATTCAGCCAAGATCAGAATTCATATATGTGGTCTTTGTATTTTGATGGTGCATAATATAAGTAAGGATCAGGAGTAGGTATTGTACTTATTGATCCCTATGGTTAAAAAACATGTAGTTTGATATAAATTGTAATTTCACTGTACTAATAATATAGAAAAATATGACATTAATCTTTGAATTTTAATTCATAGTTAGGTATGATGTCGATCAATTAACGTATATGATGACTCTAAACTAGTTATTAATTAAGGAATAAATTTCAATGCAAGATTTCTCATTTGAAGAAGTATAGTCATTATACTTAGGATTTGATGGAATCCTTCAATGTATTTAAAATTGTTTCCATTCCTATAATTGACAATGCCATAGAAAACTCACTAGTTATTTCTATTACTAACCTTACACCTTTGGAGAACATGAATCTGTAAACATTTTTTGTCAAATTGATTTCACGTCCATTTGTAACTAATAATATTAATAACTTTCAAATGTTTGATGATGACACACACATTATGTTTTTCATTTCTAATTCTAATGATTTTGACATGTTTGTGGTTGATGAGGATGAGAGGAGTGATCTAAATGAAGAATAATGTGATGTCAGTAGAGTTCTAAATGTTAAGGGTAATCAAATTACAAATGGAATGATATAATTGGAAAGGTTATTCAACTTAGAAAGGCTTATGACTAGACTTGAAAGAGTTATTCACCCTAATTAGAGGTCATGAGTTATTATCGTGGGGATGTCTAATCAACCTCAAAACATCACTAGGGATAGAATACAATAACAAGGAAATATAGAGTTTACTAAGTATTTTAATCTATTACCAAGACATAATTACTTAGACTTATGGAGACCTAAAGGTGTTTAATCCTAGTGTCATGATGCATAACATTTCCTTGAAATATGATAATAAGCCATCAAGGCAATGTCAAAGGTCAGTTAACCCTATTCTTGAGATGCTCATCTTGAAGGAGGTTCAAAATTTATTGTAAGTTAGCATAATATTTCTTATGTGGCATTCAACTTGGATAGCTAATTTAGTACCAATTATAAAATAGAACAGAGAGATACATCTTTGTGTTGATTTCAAGAATTTAAATCAAGATTCATAAAAAGATAATTATCCACTACCATTGCTAGATTAAGTCATTAAAAAAGTTAGCAGCTATAAGATGATGTCTTTCCTAGATGGGTTCTCAAGTTACAATCAAGTTTTAGTTGATAAGGAAGACCAATTTAAGACAACCTTTACCACAAATTTGGGCGCTTTTGCTTACAAAATAATGCCCTTTGGTCTAATGAATATAGGTGCCACATTTAAAAGAGACATAAACATATCATTTGAAGGGTTGATTGGTAAATGCATTATTCTATATATGGATGCTTTAACATTTTTTTTATAAATACAAAGTAAACCATTCGAGACATTTTCATAATATCTTTAAACATTATCATAAGTTTGATATTTCCTTCAATTCAAAGAAATGTATTTTATGTGTAATTGAAGGTAAGCTCCTTCGTCATGTAATTATGAAAGTAGGTATGTCAATTGACCCTAAAAGAGCTAATTCCATTTCTAAAATTCAATTATTAAGTAATAAGAAGAAACTAAATTTTTTTTTTGGCTAAATTAATTTCATAAAAAAACTCATTTTAGGTTTTGTTGAGATAACTAAGCCCTTGAATACCATGTTAACACAAGGAGCTAAAGTTACATAAATTCCTACCTCAAAGAAATATTTTTAATAAATAAAAGATGCCATAATACAATCTCTCATTTTGGTCAGCCCAAATTACACAGAAGATTTTTAATTATATTCACTTGCATCCAATTATACCATTGTTGTTGTCCTTACTCAGAAACTAGAAAATGGAGAGCATCCTATAACTTCATGATCACTAGTTTGAAAGAAGCTAAACTAAAGTACCTTATTTTAGACAAAAATCTTATACATTGGTAAATTTAGAAAATAAATTCAAGCATTACATCCTAGTTAGAGATTATGCTTTCAAAATCATGTTGGGGTAGAATAAATTTGGAGAAAAAAGGACGTTGGGTCTCAAAACTTCAAGAATGTGACATTGAAGTTAGGCCTATGAAGTTGGTTCAAGGTCAAGGTTTGTCACAATTGATTTATGAAATTAACCTTGATATTTTCATTATCTAAGTGTTCGAAGCTAAATCACAACCCCTAGTATGAATCTATTACTCATTACTTTATGTATGGTACTCCATCAGATGACTTGGGTAGGGCACATAAAAGAGCATTAAGGTTGAAGGCTACCCATGACATGCTCAAGAAAGGTATCTTATACCATAGAAATCATGAAGGGATTTTCCTAAGATGCTTAACATAAGAGAAAACACTAGATGACATGACTTAGTCACATGATAAATTAGGTAGTGACCATCCTTATGGCAATGTGACAACTTGCATCATCTTAAGGGTTGGTTATTATTGGATAACACAATTAAATTATGCTCATAATCATGTGAGATCTTGTCATCTCTATCAAACCTTTATGAAAGGGAAACCGATGTTGATATGCCCCTTCAATTAGTCATTGAGGAGCATCCTTTTTCTCAATGGGGCCTAAACTTCATTGGAGTCATAAATCCAAACTCTTTAGTCAACCATAGATTTATCATTAAAATGGATTAGTATTACATAAGATGGGATGAAATAAAAGCAACCAAGACCATCACCATTGAGGAGGTGATTATATTATTTGAAGAACATATTATAACTAGGTTCAATACCCTTATGGCATTTGTATGTGATAATGGTCCTAACTTTGAATTAGCCGAGTTTAATGAGTGGGCATATCAAAATAGAATTACATTGAATGTATCTTCAAATTATTACCCTCAAGGAAATGGTTTGGCTGAGTACATAAATAAAAAATTACTGAGTGTCATCAAAAAATCAATAGAGGAGAACCTATAAAGTTGGAATCTTATACTCAAGTATGATTTATGGGTTGATCAGATAAGGCACAAAAAAATCCCTCAAAAGTTCACCTTTCATACTAGTTTATGGTACAAATCTAATATTTTCAATGATACTCAAGAGACCCACATAAAAATTCATAAATGACTACATATAAGGAAATGAGATAGGCTAGTCCAAGTTGTTGGATCTGATTCATATGGATTATATGAGATATGGAACCTCACATAATTTTAGCAAGCACTAAGAAGCTTTGAAAATATGTTTTGATATAAAAACATAAGTGAGATGCTTTCATATTTTAGACTTGATTTTATTATGGGAAAAATACCATGATAAAAAAGGTCAGAATTGTAAGCTAAGTCCTCTTTGGACCAATCCTTATCAAGTTACAAAATTTATAGAATAGAATTCTTTCAGATTGAAATATTTATAAGGGAATGACCTACAAGTGCTAGTTAATAGATAGTTTCTAAAGCATTACTTCTCAATTGTTCCATCCTTAACCATTTAAGAATGATTTAGGAGGTTTGATGCAAGTATATTATGAATAATGTTTCATGATTTCTTAGTTTAGAATTACTTTCTACTATTTATTTCCTTTGCTTTGATTTTTTATTTATTTCCCCCAATTCATTTGAGTTGGATTGTTTCATTCGAACAGTTGGTATCTTTTCAATGTATTTATCTAAAGTAAAATTAATTAGAGATCATTACTTTCCATATCATAAGAATTTTTTTTTTATAGGTGGTCTCTTGATTTTTATTTTATATCTTCCCTTACAACCCATTAACTTAAATTATGCCCAAAAAATAAACCCTGTGCATAGCCACATTGCATCAAAACTAGGTTTAAGAAGAAGCAAAAGACATAACAATAATATGTTAAAATTGAGGTGTCCTTAGGTTGTTTTGGTCTAGTCACTTCAAATGGTGAATAAGTGCATGAGGATCATCCAAATTTTATAAGTAAGACAATAAATAGTCATTCTTAAATAATGACATAAATTAGAAGCAATTATTTTGTATACTTTTGAATTTTGAAGGCCTGTATTCTAAATAGAACACATGTATTTTTTAAATAAAATTAAATAACAATAAAAAATCCAAGTCTTCCTTGAAAGGATGATATAGGCAATCTCCACTATAGGCTTTTTGGCCCGACTGACAACTGAATAAGGCATTGAGTTAGATCGAATGCATCTCTATCAAGGATATAGATGCCTAAATGGTAGTAGAGCAATGCTTATGACATTCCCCCCAAGTTGAATAACCAATGTTTTCTCTCTTAGAAGTTTTGGTTATTTATATAGGCTTGAATTATGTCATGTAAATTCAAGAGCTATAAGAGAATTAATCAATTTTAAACACATTGATGATCTAAGGATGAATTCGAACTTAGTATGTCACATGTTGAAGTAGAATTTAGTGCCTTCAATTTTTTTATTTTGTTTAATGAATTATTTGTATTTTGTACTTGTTGCCTATATGTGAAGATTTATAGTCTAGGTTTTGAATACTGATGCAACATTTTCCCCATAGAGGTCACCATTTATTGGATCAAACACATTCCATTCTCATATTTTAAAAGGGGCCCCTATTGTTCTAGTTTGGTCTTTAGTTTGTAGGTTTTTGTATGTGAAATTATATCATTTGAATGCTTCATTGATATTATCCAAGTATGAATTCAAACCTTTTGAATGTAATAAGTTCCATGTTTGATTCACCCTATCGAGATTTTACCTCTAAAATGTTTTATTTTGATTTGTAAATGACCAAGTATTTATAATTACCCATTATAAAGATAGTTGATATTCAATTTTAGACTTGGTTATTTATAAATTATCCAAGCATTGAAAATAATATGAATTCATTGCTCTGGAATGATGAATTGTATTATGCATCTAATCTTAGAAGCTAGCCTTTGTGTTATGAATTGGTGGATTTTATCATTTTTTGTCTAACTCATTAATGAGTTTATTTGACTTAGTTATTTTGTTTCCTTATTTTTCTACAAGTTTTATCCTTAATCTCTCTAGATGATCAAGATCATTCCATATGGAATGATCTTATTCACCCAAGTGCTTGGGAGACTTTGAAGTTCTTAGTTTTTTGTTGTAAATTTCCCAAGTCTCTGGGCATTGAGATCACACCATGTGGCCTAAATAAAAAATAATTAAAGGCATTAAAAAACCTTAGAACCTCAGGGGTATTACAATATTAACCTATAAATGTATGAGTTGAAAGAAATTAACAAAGGCATGTAGCCCTAAGGCCCCAAGAAGACACTATGTGATCCTCCTAAGATCCTGGGGCTTTCCAACATTAGCCCAAAGCATGATTATCCTAGGAGCTTGAGAAGATTCTAGTGGAAATGATGATGACAAAATCAAATAGAAAAGTAAATCCTAAGGGAAATGATAAAATGCCAAGTGGAAAAGTGGGACCCGATGGCCAAAGCCAATATCCTAGCAAAGGAAAAGGAATATGAAGCCAAGAAGAATCCATGTAGCCAATGGAGAATATATTGAGTCCAAAAAAGTAATCAAATAGACCCAAAGACTCTAGAAGAAGCTAAAGTGGTTGAGGAACATGTCTAGGAGACTGTGGGCAAGCATTAAGTGGTAAGGAGGGTTCAAGGACATAAAATAATATGAAACCAAACCATGTCAACTAGTTGAGTCATCATAATGGGCACACACTTAAATTAAATGGCCCATCAAAATGTTAGAATGGCCCAAATTGAGTAAAACATCATAATAATAAATTGAGATAGATTTTAAGGGATCTAACTAATTAAGAGAGGTATGTGGAGTGAACTGGTGGATTTTTGACCTGAATATTCTCCCAAGTGGGATGAATAGATTAATCATTAAAAATATTTGGACCAAAAGAGAGAAGTGTGGATATCATTTTAGTTAGATAGGTGTCACAACTGTAGAGAAAAGATAAAATAGAATTTGTATTTCATTTGAAAATAGAGGGAATATTCTAATCAAATGTAGTTTTAGTGGTTTAGAGTTGCAATCATGGCTATAGATGGGAGCCTCGTACTACTTAGGAGACAAGTCATATTCTCTTATTTTATAAAAGAAAATCCACATTCTTGTAAAAATGAGGGAGATTTTATTCACCAAAACTCTAAAAAAATTGTGATAGGCTTAGTCCTCTTTTTTTCTTGTTTTGTTTTGGCTTACGCTTGTCTTCTTAGAGGGCACACATAAATGTTTTTGTAATATCACTAAAATAAATACTAGTTTGGTTGTAAATTCATGTTTTTATTTAATAATGTCTTTCATTTCTTAATGGAATATACTTGATTAATGTTAAAAAGAGATTACAATTCTTGTTTAATAATGAATATGTAATTAGATTACGTAATAATTAGTCTAATTGTTTCTAAATTTTTGTTATGTTTAACTTGTAGTTGTGTCAAGCCATTATGTGAAATAGCTACAAGCCTTTCATATGAATTTACTTAAATATAATTTTAGAGTAATATGTTCAATTAATTATTTATTATCCTACCTATTGAGTTACTTTGGTTTATTATATAGCTAGACCTGATACACAATGGTATAATTATGATTAGACATACTTTTAATTTTAAACATTAACAATCTTATTTTAGTCAAATAACCACTTACTTTCCCTCATTTCTCTTTCTCCCCCGACCTTTTTTTTGTGATGAATATTTTTTCCAATATATTATGGTGTGATGCAAATGTGAATGAAAATGAATGAAGCAAACATCAACAATAATTCTCAGGTAATATAGAGTTGACATAATTTATGGTTGTTAATTTCCATTGATCACCTAACTAAATGATTGAAAATTTATTTGCCCTTGTATTCAACTAATTAAATCATAAAAATGAGGGGTAATTGTGTCCTATGTGTTTTTATTTCCCTTTTCCCATCAAAATAGTTAATCAAATAGTTGTCTCTATTGTGGGTCATAAATTGAGACCAACATATCCTTTGATGATGCTTACGCTATATATTATAAATTTGGTTTTTGATGAATTAACTTGGTTATATTTTTTTCCTTGTGGTTCCTTTTATTAAATGGCACATTTACAAAATAAATATTTCTATATAAATACATTACACATAATGGACCTAAAACTACATATGAAAGTATTAAACATCTTCAGCAAGGTTGTGATAAACAAATGAAAGATTACATCTTTAGATTTCATTTTATTATGAGATCATTTATATATTAACCATGTGATATAAAAAGACAATATATCTTCATCAATATTCACATAACACCAATTAAAGATATTTTTTTTGACACAAATGATAAATTATTCATTAGTCTTGCATATAGAGCTATTGATAAATAACAATTAATAAGGAATCAAATAAACCTAATATTAATAATAAAACCAAGACTTCATCTAATATTAAATTGAAAGAAACAACAATGCAAAAAAAGGACATTATCACAATAAAATCTACATATATTTTCAAAAATCAATACATTATTCTAAGGGAATTAATGGAGAAAAACTTGATCAAATTGCCTTATACATGCAATAATTTTTCAAATCATAGGCCATCATCTTAAAAAGACAAATAATTTTATTTATATCATGTGAAAATAGAACACTCAATGAATATATGCATTCATTTAAGAGGAAAATTTTAAGAACTAATTGACCAAGACAAAATTATGCTTCCTCATTAGAGTTCCCTTAGAAAGGGCACTAATTACAAAGAAAATAAAATTCTTAAAGATGCTTTAAAATTAAAAAAACTCAAGACTAATGACCAATATTAATGCAACCAAAACTTAGATGATGATAATCATTTTAAAATGATACATATTGGCGGGGGGGGGGGGGGGGTTACTACTCCCCCACACCCACCACTACATAGATTGATGCCTCACAAGGTATATCATGGGATTCAATGCATACATCTTACAATATTTAATGTACTATATTTTCTTTCTTTTTTTATATCATTTAATTTTAGTACACATGGTCATCTCTTTTAGAGTTCCATTATATGACATATCTAGACTTTTGATTCTTACTTATTTGAATTGATCATCAACTTTATGCCTCATAATTTATGGTTATTCTATTTTTTATATTATGGGGTTTATTTATTTATTTATTGCATGCCTCTTATGGAAGAATATATACATATATATACATACATATATATATATATATATATATATATATATATATATATATATATATATATATCACATGTATATTTTCATTGTGATTGTTACTTAGTTACATTAACTATTATGCATGAATTCTTACTTGTGTGTGCATGTGTTTTCTTGTTTGTGCATCCTTTTTCATAGAGGATCCTCTTATCATCAAGTTTGGTTAGTCATGTTCTTATGTGGTTTGACTAACTTGGGTGTGGTCTATTGATTTATTCATTACTTGTATCCATGATTTTCATCATCTATTTTCTATTATATTATTTTATTAATAATTTCTATCATACATATTATTCTATACTTGCTTGATGCATATATTACCATGGTCACTACATGATGCACATAATAATAAGGAAAACATGAGCTGTTAATGTGTTTAAGAGTTTCATTATGACCATTTTTGGTCTTGTGTGAGTGTAGAGGTCTTGTAGGGTCCTATAGGGAGTTTTGGATTCATTATGAGTCTTTATATTTGTGTGTTATTAGCCCACATGGAGTTTTTCATCAAAAAGGGAATTCAAAAATTTGAATTTAAAAATTAGGATTTGAGTGGTGTTTTGAGGTTTTGTGTGTAATCCAAAGGTTGATTATTGTTTTTAATGGGTTATATTAAGTCCTATAAGTTCGTGTAGATATGATTCAACGTTACATTCATGGAAAAATAAATGTAAGCTAAGAAATCTTGAATTGTAATAGCCACCCTACATGGAGTTGGCATAAAGAATGAGTTATCTTGCATGATCAAGTGTCATAAAATGATTAAATTCATGTGGTTGTGAAGAGTAGAGTGTGGTATAATGATAATATGAGGAGATATTTGAAATATATAGGGTTAGAGTGAAATATAAAACAAGAAATATCAAAATTTGAATAAATCTGCCTACCTTTATAAAAATTGTGTATGACTGTATGTATGTAATGAGATCAATAAAGAAAAGAATGTTTTGGAGAGTATTTATATGTTTTAAAGAGACTAATGGTATTAAAAAAAATTGTATTGTGGTTTATTTGTATATAATGTGTTATTACAAGCATTTTATATACAAATATAAGTTCATGTACATCATAGTCTAACTAGGAGCAAATTCTATGTTTACATAGTCCTAAATGACAAGTAAGTTTGCATTGTTGATGATTGTTTAAAGGTTATTGAATTGTATGAATCATAACCATAGTAGGGATTTTGTAATTTATGATAATTATCAATTTTTATGCTCATATATCTATGTAGAATTTTAAAAGTCAAAGAAAACCTTCACATAGTCCTATAAAAGCACTCAGAATTTTATAATTGTGCTTGATGGAGATGTTTGGGGGTTGTTCACAAGAAAATAACTATTAGAAAATTTGATTCAAGGTTTTTAAGACCTAATAAAACTCTCATAATTTTTTTAAATTTATTAAAATTCATTATATCCCATTTTTTAGGCTCTCAGCCTTATGTAGGCTTATCAAAACCTAGGTTAGTGTTTTCATCTTGTAACTAGCATAAATTTAATTTCCACTAGTTAATTTTAATAAAAATTGGTGATATAATTTATTTTGATGTGTTATAAATTATTTTGGTGGTTTAGTTTTGGTACCTAATTGTACAATATGATATCTAGGTTTATGTCATTGGAATAGGCCTAAAGAGACCTATTTGTTAAGGAAGTGTGTTGGGTCTCCCTTGAGACTTGTGTCCAAAAAATTTGTGTGAAGATAAAAGGGGATAAAAGGGGATAAAAGTTATCCAAAAATTTATTTAGTTTGTATATAACCCCTATCATATATTCAAACCATCAAGATTTATACTAAAGGAGGGATACAAATAACTAGGCATTAAGAGACAAAGAGTAGATTATTGCAAAGTTCTTACTTAGAGATTGAGTTATTATATTAGAAGTGTAAGGGAGTTAAAATAGACAGGTGAATGAACATATGTACCCTAGTGGTGGAGAAAATATGATTGGAACTATGCATTATCCCTTTAGGTCTATGAGCCTATAGGAAAATGGACAAGCTTAAAGTAAAAAAGAGATTGAAGTCTTGGAAACTATGTATGAGATGATGATGTTGGTGTTCAGGAGGATAAAGTACAAATGGAAATAGAAGATGATATGTATTAGAGAGAGAGAAGAGAAATATGTATGCAAATAGGCTTAGGTTCCTATAAAAGGTAAGAGTGATCAAGGGTAATAAGATCCAATCAGAGTACCTATTAGAGATAATAAAAGTGATTAAAGGTAGAAATTGGAGCTAGGCATGATGAATAAGACAAGTGTAGGATTCCCCCTACATCAAATGATATCAGATTAAGTAAGATATTGGAATAGTTTATGATTTTGAGTATTAAAAGTTGGTAATTGAAGTTTTAAGAAAATAGTAAGAGAAGATAAGGTTTTTGAAACTTAGAAGGTAAGAGTTTATGTCAGATGAGCAACCCTAAGAAGAGAGAAAAAAAAACTTCAAGAAGAAGAGTAGTTCCAAGGTGAAAAAAAACATGGATGAGAGTGCCAATAGACTAGGTAAAGGAGAGAACCTAGTTTGAGACACCAAGGCAAGGTGAAAGAGACATGATAAAGTAAAGTTAAAAAGACTTACTTGAGAGAAGATGAATATAGAGAAAACAAAAGTGAGGAAGGGGTTAGCTAAGTTAGAGCACAACAATGAGAGAAAGAAGAAGGAAGACACATAAAGAAAAGGGTTAGTTGTTGAAGAGGAGATTAGTGATATAGATCAAAAGATAGAGAAGATACTACTCTTGGTAAATCTCATGCAATAAGAGGAAAGCTAATGGTATGGCTAGGTAATGAGGAAGATAAGAGTTAAGTGACCTATAAGGATACTCATGGAGAGAAGAAGAAAGATTATCATGAGAGATAATGAGAAGTAAAATAAGTTTCTATGTAAGAAAATCAAAGAGGAGATGAAAAAGTTCATGATGGATAAACATGTTGGTAGTGTTAGAGTATATTATTACTCATGCTCGCTAGGTTTTAACTAGGTTATTGTTCTTTACCTAGTTTTGTCCCATATGAGGATTTATCCCACATTTGATATTTTAGCTTGTATCTTGTTTTTATTTTAATATTTAAATAAGAGATATAAATTATAATATACATCTTTTACATATCCTTTGCATATGATTTTATTATTAACAATTTTTTTATTCATAATTGGTTTTGTTCTTTGAGTATATACTGAAGCATCTATGGCTGTGGTAATGAGCTCTTGGCTAAAGAGTTTTGGTAACTCTTTCATAGTGTTAGATCCACCATCTAACATTTATTACTCAAGTTTAGATTTTAGATCTATATTGCTTTGAGATCCTTGGACAACAAATTATTTATTAATCTCTATGAATTTGTAGTCTTTAGATCTATGCTTGTAATTTAAAGATTTACATTTCAGATCTACATTTTTTGTAATTCATAAAGTCTCTTGTACTATTTTGTGTCTTCCATGGCACTGATCCACTTGGAATTATCCTTGGATATAAAATATATGTATAGGCTATATTTTTTTTAGATCTAAAGTTTTTTCTTGGACCTTTGTTTTATTGTGGAAAAATCTTTATTATGGATAGTATGATACATTTTAGAGTAGATCAGAGTTTGTAGACATGTTCATTAAAGTTGTGAAAGGTGTTTCAACTTTTTAGTTTGCTCAAATTAGTCACTTGGTAATCCAGATCTATTCAAAAAGCTTGCTAATTACTAAATAGTTTTAAGTAAATCTATACATTCAAACACAAATCTAAGCATAAGATGCATCCATATCAGTCAATTTAGTGGGGTTAGATGTTCATTTGGTAGAAAATGGAATTGTGGTTCTCTTGGTGTGATGAATTTTCTTGGTCAATTCTGGTTGTTTGTGTCATGTCTCCTCAAAGCCATTTTATTAGTGCTTTGCCTTCCTCTATGGAGACATTTTCTTGCTTCCTTATTTTTGGTGCACCTATCTTAATGTCTTATTAGACAGGTCGATAGTCTCCTTATTTGGAGCTATTCTGATGAATTCTAGTGTCTTTCTTATTTTCATCTAGTGTTTTTTTATGTATGGTTTTTATTGTACTCACACTGATTTATAAAGTGCCATGGGAGGTTTGTTGATTAAACCTTGTCCACTTTCATGCATTTGTGTGCTCTATTTTGGGAACCTTTTCACTTCTTGAGTTACTTGTCTCTTCCATCACCACCACGGGCCATAATATTTGAGAGACTTTATATATATTTTTGACACCACTTTTTTGATAGTTGATAGTTTCCCATAGCTTGAATTGTAGCTATTCTAGTGAATCTCAGTGTCATCTTGTTTTTTAATAGTTTGATAGTCTCTTTTAGCATGATATTGAGCTATTCTACTATATACAATGTTAGCTTTTTTGGTGTTTGAGTAGTGGATTTGGACCACTCGTGTAGATCTTTTTCCTCTATTCCACTTAGTAATGAGTATAGGGGGTGTGGTGTACAAAATTATTCTTAAGTGTTGAGCATTATTTTCACATGAAATAATGTTTTGTGCTTTCATCACCAATGACAATCTTCTTAATTGAAGATATTCTGGTGAAATCTAATATTAGTTATTTTTGTGATTGAGTAGTGGATTTAGACTAATCTTGTAGATTGAGTTCCTTCATGACTTTCTAGTACTTAGAGTGCAGGCTATTTCAACATGATCTTTGAGAGGATTTTTTATCTTTCTTTTTTTGGGGAGGAGAGTTTTTCCTATAGGTTTTCTCTCTTTTCTCCATTTTATGAGAGTTATTTGTATATATTTCACTTTTTTGAGTGTTTTCTAAATTCTTCATTTGTACATGGATATTTATTTAGGCACTTTGTTTGTTATAATCCATATGAGGATTATTAATTGAATATATGGCCTTCTTGGTGATTCTTATAGTGATATCAGTGTGGTAGTCCCACCATTCTTTGTGCTCACTTCTCACCATCTTGTTAGACAGTGTTTAAGTAATGTTTTCTCAAGTTCATCATTCTACCTAGTATTTCAAAACATAGTATTTATATTCAATGATCCTTGTATTTATCATCATTCCTAATTTGACTTGGCAGTTATAGTGACTCGACATTCATGTACTCTAATAAGATGGATTGGTGTTCATAGAGACACGTGGCTTCACACAACATCCTCTATTGTCATCCCCTAACTTCACTTGAAGGAGGTGTTAGAGTATATTATTACTCATGTTTGTTAGGTTCTAGCTATGTTATTTATCTTTACTTAGTTATATCCTATGTGAGGATTTTTCCCACATTGGCTAGTTTAGCTTGCATCTTTTTTTGTGTTACCTATTTAAGTAAGGGTTATACATTGAAATATACATCTTTTGCATATGATTTTGTGAATAACAATTATGTTGTTTACAATTGATTTTATTTTTTGAGTTTATGCTGAAGTATCTATGGTTATGGTAATGATCTTTTAGAGAGATCTTGGCTCAAGAGTTTTGATAAATATTTTAGGTAGACAAGAGGAAGGTGAGCATCACTTTGAGAAGAATAAGATAGTCATGGAGGATGATGAGAGGAAAAAACTAAAGGAACTAACAAAATAACCTAAGAAGAAGAAGATAGAGGAAAATAAGCCTCATGATTTCTTGTTATGTGTGTATGTAGGTATAGAATTTAAGAAAGAAAAAGCCCATTTTGAGGACATAAAACTTGAAAGCATGAAGGGGAGAAAGCATGAACAATATGCTTATGTTGAATACAAGATTTATTAGGTAGAAATTTATGGAGATATGATGATTTGTTAACTTAAAAGAAGAGAGATGCTTGAATAAGGAAATATTAAAGAATAAGGATGCCTCATAGAAGGTATAAAAGAAACAAAATTGAATCAAGAAGATGGAGTCAAGAGGTATAAAGATCAGAATTAGAATTTTTACTACATGGAGTAATCGAAGAGCTTGAATAGAAGATTTTAAGTGATGAAGAGTTGGTAGATGAATAATAAGACCAATCATTTATCAATGAGATTTGGAATCAATTGCAAGAAAATAAGGTAGTTTTAGAGCATGTCATAAATAATAGAGAAGATGATAAAGTCTATTCTAAAATAGAATTTGAAGAGATGAAAACTTGACATGAGTCAATGAGAAATAAAGAGAGATAAATATTTATGGATAAGATAATATATATCATGGAGTAGTAGAGTATAAAAACTAATTTATAGTATAAAAGATTTTCTAGCTTGACACATGAAGGAGTTGGAGTACAAGTACAAGTTATGGTACAAATCATGAAATAACACCATGAGGAAGAGGAGTTGATATAAAGTAAATTAATGTAGGAGGTTAAATTTGATCTATTGGATTTCATAAATTAAAGTGAAAAGAATGTGAAAGCTATCATAAAAGAGCTAGAGGTAGAATTATAAGATGGGAAAAAGAAAATTTAAAGTAAAAGGAGCATGTTGCCCATAAGAACTATTGTCACTTAGATTTTCACCTTTTGAGGAGATGTGTTAGCTCTCCTCATAAAATTAGCACAATTGAAACACTTTTAAGTTGTGGGTGAGCCTAATAATGAGGTGAATCTCTAGATAGGGCTAGCTCCCTTGATGTACCACTTGTAGACCACTACTACACCTATGATCATGAGGGAAAAGGGAGAGAGAAAAAATTAAAGCAAACTATCTTAACAGAGGTGATACACAAAATTAGTTGATGACTACCAACCAGATACATGTTAAACATGAAACAAGGGACTAACCAAACATACACTTCTCTAATATGAATATTCTCACATCAATATTTCATTAAGAGGTTGTGATGAATATCTAGGCTAGGAGGACTAAATAAGAGGCCTAGGATGGAATTATTTGAATAGAATAATTCACTTAGCCTTGACACATCAATAAAACACTTCATATGACTTGTAAGAAGAAGCTTTCCAAATGCAAATAGGTGAGAAAACAAAACATCAATGCTAATGGAATAACAAGTCATCATGAAGCAAAATCAATCATCCAAGTGAACACGCTATGAAAAATAATGGAAGAGGTAAAAATTATTGGTATTTATTGATCCATGGTATGAAAATGATTAGGGCTTCACCATACTCTAGTGGAGCATAGTTTACAAAGGCCAAAATGGCTAGCTCTTATAAAACTTGAGAGAGAGAGAGGATAAGAAATACGTCCAAAGGTCACAAGGAGACTTGTAAAGCTGATAAACTAAGTTACATATGTAGAGAAGAGGATGTGAAATGGACCATGTAAGGTTAGAAGAGACAAGTGGCTTCCCAAGTCATGAAACTCATGAAAAGTGGCATGAAATTCCTTTTACTAGCTTAGAGAACTACCTTTATTATTAACCTCTATTTGAACATTAAAAAATTGAATAAGGATAAGTATGATTATTGGAATGAGAGGGAAGGATTTCATACATGCCTCTCCAAGCATTGGTTGTAGTCTTAATCATCTGAAATCTCTTAGAAGTGAGCCATCACTACCTAAAGTCAAGAAAACTCCTCTTTCACACACCTTGCACACTTGGCTTTAAATTTATATTTATTTTCCCATGAAAATATATAAAAGGGAGTGTATGACATGTTTTAAGACCTTACATGGACTTAGAGGCATCATAAACACCTTAAAAAGGTTCCCACTTAGAGTTTTCACACTTCTCACCATCTTACTCACTATGCTAGTTTTGATTGGCTAAGATGAGAGCTCTTGTTTGAACACTTATAATTTTTCAAAGGCATGAAATATACATGGGGATTTATCTTAAGTCTCAATATTCCTTTTAATGTTTATTTTATCTCTTAAGACCTCCTATAACCTGCATAATGTACAAAATAGCTAGATATACCCTATTTTATATCTCATATATACAATTTTTTACATCTAATCTTGATGGTATGGAGCTTGACTAAGTTTTTTACAACCTCCAATCACTTTTATGGTAAAAATTGTCCATTTTGATTCATCTCCAACCTTATTATCCCAATTGGGTCCTTTTAAGGGTTTAACAAGGGTTTTTATTCATTTCTACTCTTAAGGTTCATTCATGAATATGAAACATTAGAATCACAAAAAAATTCCATAAGAATGCATCTCAGGACCCTTACTAACATCTCCAATATTTTTATATCTCCATTCATATTATCTAAGGAGATGTGAACAACTAAAGTTGTTATATCGAGCTCTTCTCTCTATTTCCTATAGGCTTAAAGTTGAATTGAGCCAAAAGTGGATTCCCATAAAATTTATATACATTATACAATATTGATAACCTTTATTATGACCATATGAACATGTCAAAATACATTGGAATTATTTTCTAAGGTTTTAAGTGAAAGTGACTTTTCATTTGGTCTCTAGGCCAAAACCTGCCTATCAAGTTTGCTTGCAAACTTGGCCATCCAGAACATCCTATTTGGTTCCTTCCTTATATTCACGGTTTAAATGTTTTTTATAGGTGTAATATAAATTCCTACACCTCTTTTAAAGGTTAAAACATATCCTTGTCTACCTTTTCATCTTACTCTCTAAAACTTGCCACTTTATGCATAAGTGAAGTACCCTCTATCTAAGACAAAATAGAGGGAACTTACCCTATTTAGTCAAAAAATTTAAAGGTTATATGAGATTAATAAATTAATAAAGAGGATATATACATATTTTCAACTCTTTTTATTATTAATAGACCTCATAAATCCTTATATCTCCAAGACATACTCTTAGAAGAGGCAGACTATGCAAGGTTCTTTCAAACTATGTATTGCTTGATTGGAGCCTCTCTTCTTATTATATATTTATCATGATAGTTATATGAGAATAATTTGAACATAATTGAGGTTTTCTCATTTATTTCATCACTCCAATACTCCATATGCTCTTTATCATCATGCCTAATCTAGGCTGTATGTACCAATTCCTAATTATGTTGACTTGCCTATTGTACTACACCTATAGGTATACTTGTATGTTTTAAGCTTAATAATAGGGTCTAAAAATCTCCATATAGTCCCTTAGTATCATTTTATATATTTTTTTCATTCATTTGTCTCATAGTTGAGCTGTATACCTATTAAAAACACTACTTTACCACTTACTACCTATAACACTAAAAAATAGTTGACTTTTTGAGGTAATAAGACTTGTAGATTGACATTATATTTTAAAATATATGCCACATGTTCCTTGTAAGTAATATTATACCTTTTGGATTCAATTTAAATTTAAAAATATTGTACCTTTATTCCTAATTCCTTAGTGATAGATTGTATGTACTTTAGTCAACTGTAGGTGTATGTTTTTGCATGATAAGACACCTATAGGTGATCACTAGACCTTGAAATCTCACTAATAAACTTATCCTAATGGAATTCATTCCAATTGGTATCCATTTTAATTTATAATTTATTATAAACATGGAAATTTTACTTTTTTTTCTATTTATGATATTGATGGTCATGTAAGGGTTCAAAACCTATAGATGATAATGGAGAAAGTCAGTGCTTAAATGGGCAACTTTAAGGCCCCCAACCACCATCCTCCACCAATCCTCTTGACCCAAAATTTTTCAAAGTCCTTCTCCAATGTTTATAATAAATTAAATAATCATCTATATGCCTCAATAGTCATTGTAACTAGGTTTTATGACCTCTACCAAACTGCGAGGTGCTTTGTTCTATGTTTTTAGCGATTTGATTCCTAAACCTACAAACATTATCCCTGAAAAGGTTTCTCACTATTGGTTACCACCCTAGTGCCTCAAATAGGTCTATTATTATCTAAATAACATGTTATTACTTCAATAATAGTTTCAAGTCATGATCCAACACTCTCCATGACACCTTTGATTCTCTATTAAGCCACCTGTAGGTGGTTATGGTCATGTACAGGCAGTGGATCTTTGAATGGTTTTTAATTCTTATTTTTTCCATATCACACCTAAAATAAGGTTTTCTATGCTTTCACCATGTGCTAGATCATAAATAAGATTTTCAAATTATCTCATATTCTCCATACAAATACCTCTAAATTTCTACCAATGTGACCTGTAGGTGCATATTTCATATACAGGCAGTAAGGAAACTTTAAGAAATATGCATTATTTATGAGTTTCAATGATGTTTGGGATCATTTAAAAAGTATAAAATATAATATTTTCACCTTTAAAAACTTTCTCAAATTATAAACTCCATTTGAACATGATATCTTCTCTATGAAGGTACCTATAGGTACACTTTGAGCTGCATATAGACATGTAGTGAAACTAAGTATGGACAATATGCATAGTTTTGAACATTTAATAAACTATAAAAATATATCAATACTTAAAAATGTATTTTATAAACCTTTAATGGATTTAATGATCTAATTTCCTTATTTTCATGTGATTTTCCTCTTCCTTCATAGCACTTTTAGGTGCATGTTCATACTATGTGACCATTTGTGTGATTGAGGTACTAACACAGTCCCTTATTATGCCAATTAAAGGTTCATACTTTATGTTATTGATGTGAGAGTATGTTAAAAATCATGATACTCCCAATACACCTCCATGAACATGCTAAATAGGTTTTAAACACATGTTTCAACATGGTTGCAAGTGAAACTGAGCAAATAGTTGACTGTGAGCATGGCAAGACTAAAATTTTGATCTAAGAATGATGTTATGAGACTAAACATGAAGGTAAGATGATAAATATGCAATTAATACATAATAAACCTCATATCCTCTTCACATGAGATCCTTGTAGAGAACCAAGCATTTTGAAAATAAGGAAAACTAACTAAGACTACACATGGTGGCACCTTCCTACAACATGAGATGATTGGAATATCAAACCACCTTGAAAAAAAATCAATAATTAATTACATCTAAGAAGAGAGCCAACATCCTCTAGATTAAACATCACCAATTAGATTAGATGAAATTGTCCAAAATAGAGCAAAACATATAGGATGCAGGAAATAGTGAGCAAAAAAATATAGTCAACATGTTAAAGATGGTTCATAAAGCATGGTTGACCAATAATTGCACTATTTTTATGGAAATGAATATATTTGAGTGTAATACCACTTCACAAAGGAGTTTGACCTGAAACCCCTCTAGCTATCCATACTAAACACAAACCTAATGATCACTTCTATGTGTTTAGAAAGGCAAAGAAGGAGTATCATCATTTTAGCTCAAAAATGGCACTTTTAGATCATTTAGAACATATAATTGAGTCTAAGGAAGATGAGTATACATTCCATGATATTTTCCCACATGTCACCTTTCCCCATGGGTCATACAAGTTCCAAACTCCTTTTTTTAGTTATTTTCTTGATCTTCAGTTCGATAACCTATAAGATTTAGATGGGTATGATAATTATGATAGAGAATCTAGCTTTTTGGATGTTTAAAAGGAACTTAGGACACTTGCATACCTTAAAAATCATGCCACTTGCATTTATGATCCCTAAATGCCTATTAAATGACTCAAAATGACATATTAACTAATTGGATCATGATAAAGGTTAAAATAAAATTAAATGACATCAAAAAACATATGATACACCCTATGAAAAAATAATAAGCCCCATATAAAACTATAAAGATCAAGTTTTTACGTATAGGAGTCCTAATTTAATCTACAAAGTCAAATTTGGTCAATAAATTGGTGACTCATAGGGGTAGCATGCTTGTTATGCTAAAGATGAGTAGCCTTATCAGTCCATTAGGCTTATGGAGTCATCTAAAGTCTAAAACAAAACAAGGATACATTTTGTTGTCCCCCAAAAATATCAGCTCATTTTTGGGACAACATTTGAACTATTTTGGTCTTACAGACCAAAATTATCTCTTATCTTTTCAAAATTTGTCTTGGGCATTCAAATTCTTCAGTTTTCAAGATTTTCATGAATCTATGGACTCTACAGGCTTAAATATATGGACTCCATAGGCTTGAATCTATGGACTCAGTAGGAAGAAGAATCTATAGACTCTGTAGGCTTAAAACTATGGACTCTGCATTCTTGAATCTATGGACTTAGTAGGAAGAAAAATCTACAGACTGTGCAGGAAAAAGAAAATTAACAGACTCTATAGGCAGGTTCATTTTTACAAGTTCAAAGGCTTCTACAGGTGGTTTCGGTCAAAAGAATCAGTTTTTCAACACTTAGTCATTTTTTGGGAATATTTCAGTGCCTTGGTTTAAATACAAATCTCCATCGACAAACACCAATAGCAGGTTCAATACTTGGTTCATCCTATGGTTCAATGTCTTTTGGTTCAAAGGATTGGTTCAAATCCTAAGTTTAATTAGAAATGTCTATTGGTAAAAATTCAAGCAAAAAGGACTTGAACCATTGAACCACTTTGGTTCAAAGGTTCAATGGGTTCAAGGTTCAACAATTTCAACATCTTTGGCAATAGTTAAGCGCTTCATCAAGGTTCAAAGTTCAATCACTTCAATTGGTTCATTGACTTCAAAACACTTGGCCAAATCAAGGTGGATTGAACCATTGAACCGTTGAACCATTGAACCAGTTTTGGTTCAAAGGTTCAACGGGTTCAAGGTTCCAAAAAAAGGTTCAAAATTTTGGTTCAAAGGCAAGTTCAATGTTTGGTTCAATACTTAGTTCATCAGCTTGCATTTTCAAGAACCTAAAAAAGTGAGTCAGTAAGAAAAGTCTAAAGCATAAATTAAAGGAACATAACCAGTTCTTGTAAAAAATGGTTATTCCTTTGAATATATTATAAATATTTATATTTTGCTTTTAAATCAAGGTGATGGAAAATTCTAAAGTGATGAAGAATAGGGAAGACAAATAGTCATTTTTTTGGAATGAGAGGAGTTTGAGCCATAGGTGCAGAAATATGAAACTTGTCTATGCATGGAGGAGTAGTATCTAATTGGACAATATCTAAGTATCAAAAAAATAAATTTAGATACAAATAAATGGTACAAGAAGAGTAAAGGATACACAAAAGTGTGTTGAAGGAGAAATTAACAGTTATAGATTAGACCTACAACAAAGAATAAAGAATTGGATTCTTTTATCAATCTAATTCATTAATTTGAATTGAAATGTTTGATAGGTTAGTTCCATCAAATTAAACTAGGTTGGTGCTTAGAATAGGGATTAGGTGCTTCTTGAGATTTGGTGTTCTTAAAATAGGGGATTGGTGTCTCCATGGGAAAGGTGTCCTGAAATTTAACTAGTGAGGTTTTGTCAGTGAGAGAAACTTTGTGAGGCTAAATTAGAACAGTAGATTCTAGCAGCTTTCTCACCATGGTTTTTTATTTTGGGTTTCCATGTACAAATATGGATTTGTGTGTTGTGCTTTTGTGATTATGTTATTTCTTTTTCATGTTTTTATGTTTGCATATGTTTAAAACTCTTTATTAAAGTTATAAGTAACCAATTTTTGAGATCTATTGATTCACCCCCCTTCTTAATAGATAGGCATGTTCAACAACTAAAATACTCTTGGAGTTAATAAATACTAATCTATATTGGCCTACAAGAGTTAAAATTATTCAAGGAGATAGCTACTTCATGTTACTTATATATGATTACACAAGAATGACTTGGGTTAAATTCTTGAAAGAAAAGTCAGAAGCTCTTCCCAAGTTTAAGGCATTCAAAGATCTTATTGAGAATGAGAAGAATGGGAAGATCAAGTACCTAATATCTGATATAGGAAGAGATTTTTGGTCCAATGAGTTTGATAACTTCTGTAAGGTTCATACAATATGGAGATAATTATCAATAGCTAAGACACCTCAGTAGAACGGGGTAGTGGAAAGGAAGAATATGAGAGCTCAAGAGATGGCCAATTGTATGATAAATGAGTCTATAATATCTAATTGATATTTGAGAGAGGTAGTAAGCACTATAGTCTAAATTTTTAATAAAGAATAGATGAGGAATAATGGAAAAAAGACTCCCTATGAATAATGAAAGGGCATACCTACCAATATGGAATAGTTTAGAGTGTTTGGGAGAAAATGTTTCATCAAAAGAGATGATGAAGATTTGATAAATTTTGATTTTATTTATAATGAAGGTATATTATTAGGATACTTATCAATGAGCTTAGTCTATATATTTTACAATAAGAGGCTACAAAAAGACAGTGGAAAGCACCAATGTGAAGATTGATGAGACAAGGAAATCACACTCACATTCAAAGGACACTTTGGATAATATGGAATTAAAGAATGAAGAGGAGACTATAGAGGTTTATGAGAAATAAAAATTTGAATAGAGATAGGATTTAAAATTACCCTCAAGAAAGATTCAAAGAGATCACCCTGAATCTCAAATCATTGACAACAAGAATGTAGGTATGTAAACAAGGAAAAGACTGGTAATTAATCTAACTCAAGAGAATTTTTATATATTATCCAAGATTGAACCTAAGAGTATTATAGAACCAAAAAAATATAATTTTTTGATAGATTTTATGAATGAGGAGTTAGTCCAAATAGATAATAATGAGACTTGGGAACTAGTTCCTTGGCCTAAAGACAAGAATGCCACTGGCATAAAATGGGTGTTTAGAAAAAAGTTGAATGAAGATGGATAAATCAATAGGAACAAGGATAGATTGGTATGAAAGGGATATGCACAAGCTAAATATGTATATTTTGAGGAGACATTTTCAGTAGTATCAAGATTCGAGGCCATTAGATTATTTCTAGCATATGCAGGATTCAAAGTATACCATATGGATGTTAAATCTGCCTTTTTGAATGGAAATTTAGAAGAGGAAGTGTACATTGAACACCTTAAGGGGTTATCATTATCAGATGATAAATATTATGTTTTTAGGTTTAAAAAGTATCTCTATGGTTTAAATTAATCTCATGGAGCTTGGTATGCTAAGTTAGACATGTATCTATCAGATCAAGCATTCAAAAGTGAAGTTGCAAATAGTAATTTATACACTAAGACAAAATATGACCATTAGTTGATATTAGTTGTCTATGTGGATGACATTCTCTTTGGTGGAAACAATGAGAAAATGACCAAGGCCTTTGCAAAGGTGATGAAGAAAGAGTTTTATATGTCCATTATAGGAGAACTATCATTCTTTCTTAGGCTAAAAATCACTCAATCTAAAAAAGGTATATTCATCTCACAAGCTAAGTACATAAGAAAAATGTTGAATAAGTTTGAGATGTAATAATTAAATGAAGTGAGTAAACCCATGATTATAGGGTGTAAGATGATCAAGGAAGATGAGTCTTCAAATGTCTATTAGATGATATATAGGTTAATGATTAGAAGTTTATTTTACACCATAACCTCTAAACCTAACATCATGCAAGAAGTAGGTCTTATGTGAAGTTTTCAAGTAGATCCAAAGGAGAATAATTTGAAATAAGTCAAAAGGATACTCAGGTATCTCAAGAGGACTATGGAATATGGATTATGTTATCCAAGAATCAAGGATTTAAATTTGATAGCCTACACAGATACAAATTGGGTAGGAAGTATAGATGATAGGAAGAGTACTAGTGGAGGAGTTTTATTCTTAGGTCAGTGCCTAGTTTCATGGATAATCAAGAAGAAACCATAAGTATAATTATCTACTTGTGAGGTTGAGTAAATTTTAAAATCTTCATGTTGCACTTAGGTCCTATGGATGAGACAATACCTGAAAGACTACAAGGTGGAGTATGATAGTCTTAGACCTATCTATTGTGATAATAAAAGTGATATCAGCATCATAAATAACCCTATCATGAATTCAAGAACCAAGAACATTACCATCAAGTATCATTTTCTAAGATATCAGGTAAGTGAACAAAGTTTCAAACTTGAGTATGTTTCTACATAGGATCAGATTGCAGACATCTTTACCAAACCACTTCCAAAGGTAATTTTTGAAAACCTAAGATAGGAATTTGGTGTAATTCCTACCCCTATAAATCATTGAATAGTATTAGTACTTAGGGGGAAATAATCATGCTCATTAGCTCAAAAAATAGGTGAGTTTTTCTAAGAAGGTATGCATGGAGATACGGGGAACATGTTTGTTTTATGTCTTATAAATTCATATTTCTATGTGTTGAGTATTTTGGTTACTAGGAGTGTGATCCAAGGAGTTATAGACATCACTTTGTTAGTTATGTTAAAGGGGTAAAAAGATCAAGATGGGGAGATACGGATTATTAGTTTTCAATATATTTTTCCATCAATGACACAGGGGGAGATTTTTGAGCATTGGTCCCATTGTTGAGGTTTGGCATTGATCTTGTCATTGTTGTCAAAGGTTCTTGAAAAAGACCTTCATGAGGTCATTCAAGAATGTTCCTATTTTATATCATAATTGAGAGGTATTAAATTGTTTGAGGAGAATGTAATTCATGTAAACAAAGTTTATAAGTATCAAAGAGTATTTCAAGACTAGTTGTCAAGCTTCAAGTGATTGATAAGCCTAGTCATGGCACTAATCATAGCTTGTAAAGTCCTAGTGGGAAGGTTTGAGCATGGTGTCCTAGTGAGATGGATGAATAGAGTCATAAAAGGCTATATAGTGTTTCTTGATAATTCATGTGAGGCATTGGATCACTTAGGAGAGTTATAAGGTGAGTCGACATGGGTAAAACCTTAATTCCAAGTCTATAAATAGACTAATTATAAACCCTACCTGACCTAACAAACTATTATGAGGTGTTTTATAGGAATATGAAGGATGTTTGACATTGTTTTATCATGTCATATTTTTTGTGAGCATGTAAGTGATGTGGTGAGCACATGGAAAGAGGCATGAAGGTTAGTTTCAAGTCCTAATGTGATTTATAGGTTAAGGCCTAAAGAGTAAAGAGAGAGAGTGTGGCCTAATGAGGAGGTCATGATTATATTTAAAAATATTTGAGCTCATATGAGCATGGATATAGGTATGATGTGTTATTTTAAACATGTTTACATGGTTTGAGGTCATGATTTTCAAGATAAGGCATGAAAAGTGGTTTTAAGGTCTCTCATGTGCACAAAATGAAGGGTTCTCAAATCGAGAAGGAATTTCAAGTGTTCATTGGAATGTGTAACTTATAAATGAGACCCTGATCTATTCATGGCATATATGTAAGGTTCATAGCTAAAAACTATAGGAATTAGTTTTTGGATTAAGGGGCTATGCTTTATGAATGATTGTTAAGACTAAAAGATGGTTTAAACCCTCCAAGAACCCTAATAGTGACCCGATATGAAATAAGTTGTTCTAAAGTTATCATAATGGATTGATATGGCTAGTTAAGTGATTGGAGGTTTTATTTAACTCTCCTAGGCACCTCTAGGTGTGATTGGTTTGTTAGGTGAGTGAGTGGACCCTATAATAAAGGCCTTATTTTTTAAATATTTATTATAATAGTGAAAGTTGACCAAGTCAAAGTTGATAAATGGATGGAAGAAAAATATTGAGACTTTTATTTTATGTCCATAGTGGTTTATAATTATGTTTTATCCCTCAATTTTTCTAAAATAGTCATACAAGTTGACCAGTTGTTAATAGGCCTAATGGTGCAAATAGTGAGAAACCTAGGCAAAAGTGAGAAGGTGATTAGGGATATGTTATCATGGATTAATAATGAATAAAATTTCATGGATATGTTTTTAATGAAATATAATACATGTTAATGTTGGATATAATTTTTTTAGATTAATGTAAATAGCAAAAAGTTGCTCTCAAGTTGACTTGTTTAGGTCAGTGATATCTATGTATAATGAGGTCATGAGATTGGTCTGCAAGACCAATATTTACATTAGAGATTATGATATTTTTATTGGATGTTATTCTAAGGATGTTTTAGGATATTTTTTATGCATTTAAAGTCCTTTAGTGTGTTTTCTCAGGTGTCAAAAGTTCAAGTTTCTATGACTATGTTTTGAGGTTAGTTGACATTTCTAAGTGAGCTGCCTGTAGAGAAGGGTTTGAGTCCTCCTGCTCTAAATTGTGAAATATAAATCATGTGGTGATGAAACTAAGGTCAGGTATATTTTGTATATGTGACTTGTTACCATGGTTGTTTTTCAAAATTGTGTTTATGCTTCAATATTTCAAGATAGACTTCTTGGGTAAGCACAAGCCTAATTATGAATAGTGTTAATGGCATACTTCAAGTGGTGAATGGAGCTAAAAAGTGTTAAAAATATTAGATGAGATTATAATGTATATATTTTAGTGACATATGATATGTTCCTTCCATGTGAGGTATTTTAATGGGATCTAAGGAAGGCAAAGTGTAACATGTGTTTATGAAGGCCTAATTGAATCATGTTTCCTTAAGACCGAAAGAAGAATTTAGTCCATTTAAGCTATGGTTGAATGAATGTAATGTTTAATTAATGTTTTTTTAATTACCTAAGGTATATTATGTGGAAAATATAATTAATCAAGTATGTATGACTGATCAAGAGGTACATAATCAAGATCCTAATATAAGAACAATGCCTAATAGGCCTAATTGACTAGTAAGAGAATGAGAGAGTTGAAGCAAATCATTTATAAGTTTTAAGAGTTTAAGGTGGTATTTTAGACCATAAAGAGTGTGAAAATAAACTATCATAAAGATCTGATAGGGTTACTATGTATGAAAATCAAATGTAGATGACCTAATCAAGTTAAGAAGAGGGATAGTTGAGAGAAGAGGTCTATAATGCAGTTTGAGAGGGATAAAAGTGTGAAGAGATAAAGAGGAGTTCATCATCAGTTGGTTAAGAAGAAAAGTGATCTAAAGGTGATAAAATCAATTATGTGGTTGAGTTGGTGCTGAGTCATCTAGGGTGTTGGTGCTCCATGTGAAGTTGGTGCTTAACTAAATCTTTATGTTTGTCTTATAAGAATGTAGTCCATTTGAAAATATCAATGGGTTTTATTCACCTTAAGGGGTTCCTACTCATAAATGTGTTTCTTGTGCTATGCTCATGTGAATAAATCTATATACATTGATATATATTTATATTTATTTTATGTTTCAAGGAATGTTAAATTATATGTGAAATAAAATTTTAAGAGACTTATTCATCTCACTCTCAATCATTTTGTTCCAACACTAACCCATATCTAAGAAGAATGAATGTTAAAAATTTGAAATTTTGAATTGTTTTGAGGATTTATAAAGCATGAATAAAGATATTTATTCAATACACATGATATCAAGAAACATTAAACCAAATTAAAAGAATAAAAAAAGGTTTTGTACCTAAAAAAAAGACCTAGATGATTCACTATGAATGAGAAATGAGTACCTATAGACATGTAGACTTGAAAATGCATTTTTGGAGTGTTTTTGTAATTGAAAATGCACTTTAAATTATTAAAATATGTATAGGGGTCTATAAATTCCTTTGAAAAAATATATCTTGAGACCATGTATAGCTCAAAATATAAAAAATTTACTAAATTGGCATGGTTGTTGCCCTAAGAGATCCTAGATGGACAAAAAGAGCATAATTTGAGTTTTAGAGTTTAAAAAATTATGATATTTGAATTAAATATGGGGGAAGTATTTAATAGCTTTTAATTATGGTATAATATCTATACAATACTTGAGGAGAGAGAAAAATAAATATTACAAAACTACATATGCAAAAGTGTTGAAAACTAGTTCATAGGAAAGCTAAAAGTGTTAGAACTTAAGCTATATTGATAAAAATGCATTTAAAATTTGTTTGTGGGTGTTACAAGGTTGTACCAATGTAATAAAGTTTTTTAAAACCTTTGAAGACCATTAAATAAGGATTTGTGACTCATAAGGTTTAGGTAGGTCTTATTGAGAAGCCTAATTAGGCTATCATGGAGATTGTCTTGAGAATGCCAATTCATTGAGTTTGCATGTATAGACACATAAATTTCATTTAGTGTTGAAATTTACCTAAATATATTAATAATTATTATTAAATTAGTAAATAAAATTTCCTCTTAAATTCAAATACTTGAATAATTCAAACATATTGAATAAGTAAATTATGCACCTTTAAATCCTTATTTTAAATATTTAAATTTGTATTTCTACTTATTCAAACATCTCCCACCTTTTTATACCTCATACCAAACAAATACATAAATTTATCCACCTCTTATGACTCCTCCCCTAAGTTGTCAAACAATTTGACAAAGTCTTGTTGAGCTAGCTAACCAACCCCATTCTTTTTTCAACTAGGTTGAAAAGGTCTCCATATTCATGGATGAGGAATCATCCTAAATCATTGATCATTTGAAGCATTAAACAATTCAAATTATCCTCCACCATTGTATCTTTCCAATATTCTATAAATCATCTTGCAAATCTCCATTTTCAAGTATCATAATCAATCAGAATCTTAAGAGATCACAATCAAGCATCCTTCTTGAAATCACAATCACAAGATATTGAGATCTTGAACCCAAAGAGAATAAAATAAAATTAAAGTCATCATTGTCCACCAGAACACTACCCATTCTCTCTTTGCATTGGAGGAGTGAGAACCACATACTAGAAAGAGAAAATAGGATGCACATCACAATTGAGAAATATTTATTTCAAATTATGAATTTTTTATTGTTGTTTTATTTATTTTTTACTATAGCTTAGTTGAATTTTAGCTTAGATTAGGATTAATTTAGTTTATTTATATATCTAAATTTAGTTCATACATTTTTGGCACACTTATTGGGACTTATCGACATCTTTTTAATCTTATTATCATCTTCTTTTATACTTAGATAACATTTCTCTTCTAATTGTTATCATTTATGCTTGCCTTTTTCATTTAATCTCACTTATTTTAGTGTTGATATGGACTATAGGTTATTTTTTCTAGTTTTTTATTTAGTTCTGTATGTTTTTCCTATGTAACAATGAATTTAGAGACTAGCAACAAAATTATTGGAATTAACATCAAAATCATGCATTTTTATTGAATTTTTTGTGTTTTCTATGTTATTTTCATGTCAAAAACATTTTCATTTAGAAACAATGTTTTTGTAAAAGAATAATGACATCATTAAACTCTACATCAAAATCATTAAACTCTATAGTGAATTTGCTTCTGTGTGAAGTGATTTTATCATTTATTGCAATGAATTCATCCATGTTGATAGTGAATTAATTTTTATTCACATCAAAATCATTGATTTACATATAGAAATCATTTAGTAAGAATGGTTTTTCTATTTTCTATTTTTTTCTCTATATTTTTCTTGCATTGTCATTTTTTAATTTCACTTTTTTTACTTAACTGTGTAATAGCATTTTTGTAACAGAGACTTGTTTTTTAGTTATTTTTCATGGTTTTTCACTTATTATTTTCAATTTATCTTATTTTCCAGCCAAATTAAAAAAATATAACACCTTGTTTGTAGGATGCTTTCTAAAGAGAATCAACAAAGAATCAATATAAAAGCCAATTTTTCCTATTATTAACACTCCTTTTAAAAAATTTCAAATTCCTAATAATTACATCACTTTTATTTCAATATCTTTGTTTGTGGTTTTGAAATATGCGTATGTTCTTTCCTTGGTCTTACATGGGTAATGATACCTAGAAATTAGAAACATTTTCATAATTTATCTATGTTTACCAAGTGATATCCATGTATGCTCTTTCCTTAGTGTTACACTAGTGACGAAACTTGAAAATAAAAAATAGGTATCTACTTTTTATTTTTATTTTCTTAGGGGCTTTATTGATTATGGATTTCATCACCACATAGTAATCCAAACACCATTTATTGGTGGGGTATATAAATTGAAACATGAATATATCAATTACCTAAGTGGTTGTGTGTTTTAAGCACACTATGACATGATGGGCTTCCATGCTCCAATACTCAGGGTTTCAATAGCTAACTTGAGATATGATATTTCTGATTATCAACATGCTAAGACCCCTACAATTATGTTGGGAAATTTTGGAAAAGACCCAATAGTGTGCATCTACTCTATCGATTTATTCCATAGTTTACTACCCATAGATAAACTCGTGTATACCTTAAGCCTAGGATCACCTTTTTGCCATTCAACTTTGGTACATCAATTAGTAGTTAGTGTTGAGAAGTAACTTTCCACACACCCTCAAAACTAGACTCAGTGAGACATGAGAATGGTAGGATCCTCCATGGTTAGTGCCTTGAAATATTAGGCCACAACTGGGAGAATCGATGAGTAAGTGATAATGGAAGGCCCAATAGTTTTTCATAACCCTTCATCCTAGTTTTCACACTTTATGTGCAAATTTTATTGATTATTTAGAATATAATTTTTTTTTTAAAATTTCCTTGTGTCTACCACATGTTGTAAAATATTTTTTTGCAAATAAATTATTTTGAGTTTAAATGTTATCCTAAAAATCATAACTTTCTCTCTAAAACACTGAAAAGCATTTAGTTAACAATCAAACTTTTAGTTACTTTGGTACTTTACTTTACTAGTGTCTAATTTCAAGTCTTTTTTTATTGTTGAGTTAAGTATTTCCTTAGAAACATCACCTATTGTAATAAGTATGAATATTTGGAACAATTCCTTAACCAATTTCATCCCAAATCCAAATCCAAATAATCCTTGTTTTAACCTAGGTTTCCATCTAACCAATTTTGGTTCAAACACATATTTGAATCAATATAAAACCAATCATCCAACAAATCCAAATCTGAGTTTGAATATGTATTCATCCTCATCCATAAATCAATCAAATCTAAACTTGAATAATCATTCAAGTTTTCCAAATCAACCTTTCTATAATAATCAAAATCAATCCTTTGATTTTTCATCTAGTTCAACCCAAAAATCAAACCCAAAATTATTTACCAATCCATATAGTTCCAACCATAGCATCAATCTAAATCAAAATTTTGATATACCTTCACCACAACTTTAAAATTTATATTTGAACCAAAATCCATTCATAAATCAAACTCCAATCCAATCAAATTCAACTATCTTTCATACAAATCAACATTTCAAATCTTATACCCATCAAAACCAACCTTTCTATAATCATTAAAATCAATTATTTGATTCTTCATCAAACCCATTCCCAAACTTGAACCAAACTACATCAAATTCACATTTGTTTACAAATCCAATAGAATCAAATCCATCAACCTTCACAAATCCATCCTTATAAGATCAAGGTAACTCTCTAGATAGGGAATCCCAAAACATTCCACATCAACATCACCTTACTACTAGTAAACATATTTTACAAAATCAACTAAGTTTTCCCTTGACTTGTTATAGCCTTAATTCTAACACCCCCTATCACACTACAAAGGGAATCAAATTATATCACCTCTACCATCTACTATCATTCCACCCCTAAAGCTAAAATAACTTCAAAACTCATAACCTATCAAAAACATTTCTATACGTATTAAGAAAAAAATCACTCCTTTAGGGGAACCTTATGATGTATTATTTCAAAAATTGGTCACGATAAGCTTAGTCATATTTCTAAACAACAGCTACTTTAATCCAAATGTCACAAACCTTGAGAATTATAAACCAAATGAATATTGTGATTATCATAAAATTTAATGTCATTCTATAAACCATTTTATGAGGCTAAAGCATTATATCCAAGATTTGATTAACAAAGGGTACATAAAGGTAGAGATAAGTGTGTCCATGTCTGAAAATCATATCTTGGGGACATGCCAAGATGTCTTTCTTGAGTCTAGTCAAGCCATACCACTTCCAATTGAAGTTCATAACATTCCATCCATTTTTCAAGATCCCATTTGACACAACCATTTTCAACCAATCGATATCCGATCAACCTACATTTGACAACCATGGTTTACCATCCATTTTTTTTTATGAAGATCCTATATTTATTGAAAAGTCTATCTTCAACCAAAAATCTATCTTTGATCAAAACATTATCTTTGATCAAAATTCCATTTTTGATAAATATCCCATTTTTGACCAAGATCCTATCCTGGATAAAACCTCCTTCAACCAATATAACTTATCACCCATTGTCCAAACACCCAAATCCTTATCACCTATTGAATTTCCCATCATCCCACAACATTCACACCAAGTGATAGAGGTAATTATAGATAGAACAATACATGAGCAAATAATTATCGAACCTATCCATTTTGAAATAAATGTTAGACCCCATAGCATCAAATATAAACCATTTAAAAGTTGATGTAAAGATGTTAGTGATACTTCTGTGGTTTCTAGGGTAACTTCATACATTATTAAAATATGATCCATTTAGAGTCTCTACAAGGACTTTCCTACCATCACTCCTTTCATTAAACTCACTAATCCTACCTTTCATATTGTAAGCCAATATCCTACACCTTTTGATTAGTACCAATAATCTTACTTACAATTAACTTCCTTCCATGATGATAAAATAATTATAAACTTCTTATTGGTCTCCTACTAGAAGAGCATCAAGAAATATCTGCATATTCTAAGGAATAAGTGTACCTCAAGAAAAATAAATATTATAGTCTAAATATAAAATCCATACCTCATAGTGAAAAACTCTTTGAGGCATTATCAGATGATCAAAATAAAAATTTCAATCAAGATCCAAATAAAGATATATAAAATGAAAAAAAGGACCCCTTAATGAAAAACTCTTTGAGGCATTATTGGATAATCCAAATCTAAATCCAAATCAAAAAAATCAAGAAGAAGCCCTTGGTGAAAAACTTTCTAAGGCACTAGTGGATGATAAAATTAATATATCCACTACATTAGCACAATTTTAAGATAGATACCCTTCAAAAATTAAACATATCATTGAAGAAGCATTAAATTCCTAAATAATCCCACTAGTAGTTACTCCCAATCTTGTTGAACATGAGATTGTTGGTCCCATTCACACTTTACATCATGAACAATATACTCATCCCCACTATAATTTCATCTATTTAAATACTTCAAACACTCAAAGCACATCCCTCATCCAACATACTTTCTAGTTCACCTTGTTTGGTAGTACCCTCTATCATAGGGGCTATTACTATATTTGGTAAATTTGGAAGAGGGCAACTTAAAAATCCATAAATTTACTAAATAAATATTTGGAGAGCATACTTTAAAGATAAATAGTGGTAAGCATCATGCATCTCAAACCCTTTTATAATTGATATGCCAAAAAAAATTTAAAAATCAATAAAAAAAGCAAATCAAAAAATCAAAAAGAGAAAGAGAAATAAATTCGTCCAAATGTGAAATCCATTTATATGGCACCTTGTAAAAGTACCATGATGAAAACTAATGTTTCAAGATCATGCTTAGAATAATTAGTTGTCTACATGTACCCTATACTTGGGAGCAAGATCCTTCCATTTAAATATTATGCATTATAAATCATCCCTCCATCTTTACAAATCCTACAACATTTTTAATCCCATAATTTTACCCTAAACCTATCCATGGTTACTTGTCCTAAGTTATCCTAAAGCATACTTATGCATATTGTGCCTATCCAATTCATCCTAAACTCATTCTCAACCATCATGCACCATCCTTGAATACCCTTATCTACCCAAACCCATCCTTATCCATTTTACCCCAAACACATCGAATCCCATTCCATCCTTGCGATCATAAAAACATCCTTCTTCCCATTTTGACCTTGATAAGGGAGTGGAAACATATTGAGACATGTTCTTAGAAACATCTTGGTGTATCTTTGTAATGTTATTTTTATGGATAAAAACTTATTTCTTACCTCATGTGTTCCCTAGAGTTATGATCTTAATTACCATCCATTCCTATTCATACATACTCCATATATAATGTATTCCTTCCATCCCTTACCACTCACTCGTCAGTGCTAGAATATGGTTTTCCCATTTCTGGTATTCCTTATATATACACCTATCCAAAAATATTAAAAACTCTAATAAAAACTAATAATATTATAAAATCCAAAAAGAATCCAAAAAATAATCAAACAAATCCCTTATCCTTAGTTACGTACCCTAGTCATCCCTTATATGGATTAATCATTGGATAGTTCAACATTGTTAAAAATCACATATGCCAAAGGGTTCTACTCTATCCAAAGACATCCAAAAAACTTCATTTTCTTTCCTATTTCTATATACATTTACTTTATTTTATATTATTGGTGTTTACTTGCTTCTACAGTGTTTACTTATGTGTTTGTTTTACTTACATTTTTTTCATTATTGTAAACATCTATTTTTATATAATCTTTATTATTATTTTTTGTGTCTAGATCGCTATGTGCATTAATAATGGTGTTATTATGATCTTCCATATCATGATGCACTAATTTTTTCCTTGTGAATCTATTAGTCCTTACGTGTATCACACGATAGTCATCATGGTTTTTCTATACCATTAGTGCATATTATCATTCACAATATCAAAACTTGGGTTGCTTAACTCTTACTCAGTTGGAATTATTATTAGAAATCCAATAGAAATAATGAAATAAACAGAAGGTAGATATCAAACCATTTCATATTATTATATGAAGCATCTATGAGTTACTCTCTTTTCCGTCCATTCTAATCTCATCCATGTTGTCAAATCATTTGATTTATCATCATTAATCCATGCAATTTCTTCATTTCCTTGTTAATGTTTGAATATTAATCATCCATAATCATTTCCTAATCTTTCCATTCAATCTCCCACATGTGTTGATTGGGACCAATAAAATCACAATTTTTATCCTTTCTCCATCATTGAATCACAATGTGAAATCATTAAATTAAGTATGTTAATAACATCCATGGGTCAAACTTACATTCACTTTCTCTTCACTTCTCATATTATGAGAAATACATATGGTCTGATATCCACACACAAACATTGTCTAAGTGGATTATGTAGGCAATGCTTATAGACATGGCTTACCTAGGGTATGTTCTGCCATTGACTCTACCATCATCCTCCCAATATATTTCATCTAGATTTTATACTGTAATTTAATCAAAGTGTTATATCTCCTTATCAATTCTTGTAAATATCAATTTTGTAAATGTTTATCACAAATTAGACAATATATATTTTCATTCTCTAGCATATAGCTTAACATCATTGATATATATTGTTCCCACATATGCTCTTGAGACCTTTGAGTCTAAGAAAAATCTAAGCATATGGTCTATAAAGTGGGAAATGTAATTTTTCCAATATCTTCCCTAGTATTTAATAGCTAGGGGTAAATAGTTTTACATGTACCCTCTATAATTCTACAAACATTAGTATTGAAATGAGTATCTATATTATTGATGATAGTTTTATCATTTCCATCCCTAATTATTCATCCATTTTTAAAAATTTTATAAACATTAAATCAATTCATTTTGATTGTTTTTTCAAAATCTTGCAAAAATCTTTCAATTTGAAATCAACAAAATCATTTGAAATCTCAATACCCTTTTTATATTTATAGATCCATAGTTTATTATTATTGGGATATAATATTCCCACACCTACTCAATTGACCCTTAATCCATTAACAAATAAAAATAAGTGTGCAATATATGAGTGGTTATTTTTTTTTGCAAATCCATACTTTAGTTTTAATTAACTAGGGATAACCCTTTTACACCACCAACATCTTGCAAATTTGACATCAATCCTAAAATAAATTTATTTATATTTCATTCACATCATTTTAAATATTTACTCTTTTCATAAATTTTGAGTGTTTTTCTATGTTATCACACAAACCATAGAGGGGGCATCATCACATTCATTTTCATTCATTTGGGGAAACTATTTTTCTTTTCTATCATCACCACTATACTTCTTCTATTCTTTGAAAATGTATTGATTTGCAACACCATTTCAAAGAGGTGAAAATGTAAACACCTAAATTTGATTTAGTGTTTAAATCAACCTAAATCTATTAATAGTTCTTCTTAAATTAATAAATAATATTTCCTCTTAAAATTAAATAATTGAATAATTCAAACATATTGAATAAGTTGATTGTGCACCTTTAAATCCTTATTTTAAATATTTAAATTTAGATTTTCCACATATTCAAATCTCTCCCACAATTTTCTCCCTCATTCCAACCAAATAAAAAAAAATCTCCACCTCTTATGACTCCTTCCATGAGTTGTCAAGAAATTTGAAAAAGTCATGTTGAGTCAGCTAACCAACCCCACTCTTTCCTAAACCATGTTAAAAAAGTCTCCATCCTCATGGATGAGGACTCATCCTCAAAAATTGATCATTTGGAACATTTAACAAGTTTAAATTATCCTCCACCATTGGATTTTTCATAAGAATCTATAAATAAAATTTCAAATCTCCATTTTCAAGCATCACAATCAATCACAAATCTTGAGAGATCACAATCAAGCATCTCTCTTGAAATCACAATCAAAAGATATTGATCTCTTGCACCCAAAGTGAATTAAAAGAAATCAAAGTAATATTTTTTCACCAAAATTATACCCATTCTCTCTTTGCAGTAAAGGAGTGAGCACCACATACTTAAAAGAACAAATTAGATACACATCACAATGGAGAAATCTTGTATTCAAACTATGAAGTTTTGATTTTTGTTTTATTTATTTGTTGCTATAGATTAGTTGAATTTTATCTTAGATTATGATTATTTTAATTTTTTTTCATATATAAATTTATTTCATACAACATGAAAGCTAATAAACCATTATTTAGACCACTAGGAGCTTGATAACATGGATAATGAAAGAATTGAATAAGCTATATATCTCTAAATAAATTATCAATCACTAATGGAGATCACACATACAAATTTGAACTAAGTCATCCTCAAGAGCCATGAAGGACATTGTGAGAAGCATCAAAGTAATTGATATCAAGTACATGTTTTGTTATATAACTTTTAACTAGATTTTTTTTAGGTGTTAAAGCATGCTAATGGAACTATAAATGAAATATAATAGGGTTAAAATAGTCAATAAGATCATCAAATGAGAAGATGATGTTGTGCATTATCAATGAACCATCATAATTTCCATTCAATAGAAGACCTCAACAAATTCAAGAAGATTATTACTCTATTCATATGTTATTATGATGAGTTATGAGAAATCAAAGAAATTTTAAAGAAAGATTCAAGGTTGAAAGGAGTATTTAAGCATATATATAAGACCATTTCTTCTCTCTACACCAAAATCAAGGAGAAAAATACAAATAAGCAATAAGAAGTGTTGAAAATTTGGCCTCCCAGGCCAAATGTCAACCCCTACAATAAAAAATGTTCCCATGAAAACCCATCCAATATTTTACATGGTGGTATATAATTTTTCATGTATTCTTTAATGATTTTAAGCCTCTTTGGACTTGTTTAAGGTGTCAATATATGTGCTATAACTTGCTTGGAGGTTCCTCACGTCATAATTGTTTTATACCTTTGGATGATGTGCCAAGTTATCGTGATGGTCCTTGAATGAGTGGAAGAGTTTTCATGTTCTTTTGAAGAATAAATAATTTTAAAATCTTCATTTGATAAGATTAAGGTTTACTAGCATAAGTTAAGCTAATTTGGAAAGTTTGAGGTTTTTGGTTCACATTGCATTTAGGCATGTTTTATGACATTTATTGAAGAGAAACCTTGGTAACAAATTTGAGTGGTTATCAAGCCTTATTTGAGTCACAAAATGAGGTCTTAATATGTATTCAAGATCATATTCTATGGTTCACTTACTCAAACATGTTTCAAGCCTTACTTCACCCCCATAAGTCATCAATGACTCTTCAAACATCTCATATAAGTCAAATTGCACTGTAAATTTTTTGTAAAGGTGTATTTATGTGTCTTATTATATTATAAGCGTCCTATAATGGTCTAATTTCAATCAAAAAGTCATTTTGGGATAGTTTCATATGCATAAAGGGTCCATTTTAGAGGTCAACCCCACTTCCCATTCAGAAAATGGGCCCCACACATGGGAAAGTGTGTCCTTTAAACTTAAAAAACCATAAAATATATTTTTAAATTTATTTGACATATATTTTCCCTCTTCCTACCCACAAATGCCATCCCAAGTTTGAAACTTGAGAAAATGCAAGAAAATAAGGTGTTTGTAGGTGTTTTATAGACTCATACGGTCAAGTCTATATTCAGGGAATTAAAACATTTCATGAGGGTAAATTTTTTGTTTTTTAGATAATTTTCACATCAAAAATATTAAATATAATCCAAGAACCAATCCACTTCTTCCATCAAGCTCTTTGTCATCCTTGGGCAAACTCTTAGGTTTTTCCTCTGTCCATACAAGAGAAAGAAGATGAGGAAATAATATTTTGGGAAGAGGAAGGGGTTATTATGAAATTTATATATTGGGTGTTATTATACATATTCATGTCCTATGATTTATGAATAATAGCTAAGAATCTAGGTAGTCAAAGTGTCTTTTTCATCTATGCAAGGGACAAGAATGGAATGGTTTTAATGTAATTTTACCCTGATTGATGAAACTAATGGATATAAATGTCTTATATAGGTCCCAAGGTTCATTATATTATATATTCCACTCTTAATTCACATGTGTGAGACCTAAAGAGGAAGGAAACATTCAAGTTGTCACATTTACAACTTAATTGGCAGTTTCCCTTCATGTTGTAGAGTATTTCTTGCATAAAATGGAAGTGAGTGGTGGTTTTTGAGTTGGATAATAGGTTATATTGAGTCCACTAAAATATTATCTACCTCAAATACTTATTTGAGACACCAAATGATAATTAATTCAAGTCTAATTCTAAGCTAACTGTCATGCATACATTATGTAGTCTCCTTGTAAGTATAAATAGAGTGTTATTGTAATGGATAATATCATGTCATGATAAAAAAAAACATGTGGTTCATCTATTATCCATGTTTTGTGATATATCCCTCATTACCCTCACTACCTCTTACCTTCAAAACCTATTCTCGACTTTAAGCCCTTGAGAGACAAGCTCATTTATGCACCTATGGGCCTTATGAAAGCTAAAAAATGAAGTATTAATTATTTGGATGGAAAGTGGAAGGTTTTGAGGAAACTATAAGAGATTAATAAATGACTCATGAATAGATATGAGAGGTGGAGGGACCAGGGTCCAACTAGGATTATCACATCAACTCAACCCTAAGATGAGAGCTCATTAAGACTCTTACTTCATCCACACATGGTCACAATGGTAGGTTTGAAGAGGAAATAATGTTGTGGGGATAATGAGTAGGTTTATATGGTAAAAAATAGTGTTAAAAATCTACCAACATGGTAATGAAACCCATGAGAACAATGGAGCATCAAATTCTACCTTTTAAGTGGTCACACATAGTCATGAGGCCTATAACCACCACTTAAAGGCCTAACCATAAAAATATGATAGTTGAGTATAGAAAATAATTTAAAGGAGATTAATAGTGTATTAAATTAAATAATATTAAAAAAGTACATAAAAAAAGAGATGAAAAATAATGAGTGGGGGATAAAATCTTCATAAAGGACAAGCTCATCTCTCACACATGTAGTACACTAAGACTATATTCTACAAATAATCAAGAGGCCAAGTGAGTAAGTTGAGAGGGATTATGGATTATTAGAGATATATGGATATGTTTAACCTATCTTTATAATCATAAAAATTATCTCAAAGTGATAACCTAGTAGAGAAATCCATACTCACCCAATCAAGATATAAGACTGCCACCTACAAGCAATTCTCTAGAAGATGAGGTAAAAGTGTCAAGAACCTACATGGTGGAGAAATGAATTTAAAAGGGGAAAATATAGTGTATTTAATTATCATAAAAATTCCATAGTTTTTCCCATGTTATAACCCTGATTCTCTAGAGTAAATAGGGTCTTGACATGCTATTAGGCGTAGTAGGCCTAAATGGGCAGTCACAAGTTTATTCTTAAAGATTGGGACACATATAGGTTTGGAGGTTGCATAAGGGTTGAAACCATATTAAATATAAGTGATAAAATTATATTATATTTTTTAATGATTATATTCTAATAAAATACACTCACCTTCTCACAGAGTCAAATGCAAGCTAAGGACACCTACAGACAGGGTCATTAGTAAGAAGGTGGAATGGCAAAAACCCTACATGATGGTGAAGGGAGAGAGAGAAAAATAAGTCTATAAATTATTTTCTTAAGACTCTTAGTTTATAGTGAATGTTTCATTCCACTTGAGATAGGTAAAAAAGGGCCTAATAGCCTAATTAGGTCTAAAAATTACATGTACACGCTTGTGCTTAAGAGTTGAAGGCATCTACATGTTTTGGAGGTTTTTTAAGAGTTAAAAAACCTAAGAAGGAATAATAAGGAATTATATGAGTTTAAAAGGTGATATGAGTCTCAATTTTAGGTAATAAAACACTAAACTAGCCATTAGGGCTATATAGACCTAGAGACTCATAAACCCTAGGCAAGAAGACAAGGTATGCATAAAGTAGAACTCAAAGAAGCCCTAACCAAAAAGGGGATGTTTTCAAAACCTAAAGCATGAAACATAGGTTAAAATCCTATCAATATTAATTAATAAGAGTATATTTCATACTTAGGCCTCTAATAGCAACTATTGAACACTTAAGCACGTGGCATGCTGAGCACTCAAGGCAGACTTAAATGAGGAAGGGATAGAGGTAGTAACTTAGGAATTTGAGGAAAATTACATAAGGGTGGAAATAAATTAATAAAGGTGATATTGTGACATTGAATTTAGATGGATTAAAGCCATGGAGATTTAGTTTAGGCCTATTATGCCTAAAACCAACCTTAAAACCTTAGGACCCCACCTTCACCTGGTGGCATATCTAGACCCCATAGTAGAATGAAGGACATAAGAGGATATAATATGATTATAAAGGTCCTAATAATGTTTTATAGATATATTAATATAAGGAAATTGCCATTTTAGTCTTATTACTCTTCTTGAGCTCAATTGTCCTAAGCTACCTCATCGAGATACCTAATAAAATGCTCATATCTCATTGAACATAGTGAATAAGAATCAATGCTCATAGGGGTATTTGGAAACCCATAGTCACTAACCATCCATGGAGTAAACATTTGGATTTAGGATCCCAACTCTATGAACCATCACTAAGACTGTAACCTATCCAAAATTCTTGTAAGGAGCTAGATGTTTGCCACCTTTCACTCATATATCTTCATAAAAGCTTCATGGGACCATAATATATTAAAGGTATTTGAGGGGATATATGGGTTATAGATCCATTTCAAAATATTTTGGATTGGAGGTATGTACTTTATGAACCATCATTAATATGGCAAAATTTTAAAACCCTCTTTAAACCCTAATAGTGACCCGATGGAGGAAATAATGAGATATTTGAATCTAGATGCATTGGATTAGATTTTGAAACATTTAAATCACATATTAAACTCTTAGTAGGTCCTCTCCATGGTACTAGTCTATATGAATTACTGTAAAAACTTACCATAAATGGTACTTTTGCAAGGTTTTGAGTAGAAAATAAGGTGGATAGTTGTTTGAAAAGTTGAAAATAATTGGGGAAGGTAGTGTGAGGAGTATTACACCATCTTAGATTATAAAATTCTCACAAATCATCTTGTAAATTATTCTACAAGTTTACACCAAATGGCTAGTCTACAAGTGCTAGTGGGAGATGGCCTAATCACCTAAGTTAGGTTGAATTACAAGTTTTCACTTTTGAAAAGTCCTAAATAATGGTGTATGACACTTGTATATACCTATAAATTTTTTATTAACCTATTCTTAAGACTTTATTTAGGTGTCTTATTCATTCAAATAACTTGCAGTCAAGTGGCTAAGCCTAGTGGCCTAGTAGACCTACTTGGTGAAATAAGAGGAGTAATGGTGTAGAGGGGATGATAATGAGGTCAATTAAGGGTCATAATACCAATATAACTAATAAATTTAATTAAAAAATCACACATTTTATGGTCATCATGGAGAATGGGTAGTTTCTTAGCCTAGTTGATATGTACAAAGGGAAGGTGGGCTACTAGACGATCCATAAAGGCCTAATTACACCACTTCAATGATTTATAACTCCTAAAAGGGAGAGTTCTTGACAAAATTGGCATACACATTCTCTTCATGTGGTTAACCAAAATTTAAAAAACCTCCACCAATCCACTTCTATGCTCAAATATGGTCATTGAAGACCACCAACCAAGGCAATGCATGGAGAGATGATGGACTATTATAACTACTACCTAAAGTAAATTATGGTCATTCATGACCTCTGAATGTCACCTCTACACTATTTTACCTCTATTTACCTTCTCATTGTTCTACATATAGAGGATTTAAGGCCATTATACACATCCCTCAACTAGGTAAGAGGAAACTCTACCTATATTTGTATCTTGTATACCTATTGGACTAATATATAATATTTCAACTTATTCATGTTATTATTGTGTGTTATGTTTGTTTTATTTTCATGTGGTAGGTTTCTCTCCCTTTTTAGGTCCTTACCTCACCTAGTTTCTAGTAGATGTTTCTATGTAGGTCATATAGTGTGTTAGATTGATCAGTGGTTGAGCTTAGAGTGGAAGCTTGACTAGTAAATGTCTTGAATAAAACATTACCTTTATTACCATAATATTTTGGTCATATAATCCAACCTTTATGTGAAACATTTTTACTTATAAACTCTTGGAAATATTAATTTAGCTTCATGTATTATCTATTAGTGTTGTTTAAGGTCATATAGAGTGGATAACTTATAATGTTGCATCACCTTCAATATTATAGGTTTCCTTCCATGTACTTATCCATCCCTTTTCACCTCAAAAAAAAATTATATTTAGTGATTTTGAGCATAATGTATGCACTAGGGGAAATAACCCCATCAACTAGAGGTTTAGCCTAGCCATAGGTCACCCACAGACTTAAGCTAACCCCATGTTACCCCAAACTTGTAGGTAGGACTAAGAAACTTCCTCCTAGGGTGTATTTTGGAGTGTTAACAATAAGTTTTCAAATTACACTCACAAGGTGGATATTCATCATGCAATATTTGAGGAGTTAGTTAAAGGCTAAGTCAGGAATCAATATGATTAACAAGGCCCCTATGACTCATCTATTAAAAGAATTAGAGAATTAGTGGCTCCCATCATATATTACTAGTATTTTCAAGAGGATACCATAATTTGATTTATATATATTATTAAGGATCCCCTCCACTTGCCCTATCATGTCCTAGATTTCTTTGTTGAAATGGAAATTACTTACCAACTAATGGATGATATTTTCACGTGATGTATTAATTTATAGAAGAAGGATTGCTTGCATCTTACTATCATCATCAACAACTATGTGTACTTATCTTTCCCTCCCTTGTATAATATGGTGGTAATATGAGACTCTTTGGCCTTGAGTATATCCAAGGCGTGATAATGGGACATGCAAGGCATGATCTAGGCATATTTGGAGAAGTAATCAACCAACCTCAACCTCCATTATGGACACTAACCAGAGGATGGTGATGACCTATATTTAAATATGTAATATAACTAGGATGTGATCACATGGAATGAGGCTCAAATGAAGGATAAGGGTAAAAATATTCAAACTAGACCATCCATGACCCCTATGCATATGCTCAGCCTTTAGGTGATGTCATTTTATGTACATGGTGTGGCTAAAAGGTTTTCATTAAAAGTTTGGTTTTATGCACATTTGTGTGGATAATTTACTACCTTGTATGCCTAAAATTTATTTTTATAATTCCTCATTAGAGGATGCATGCATTTTCTTGATAAAATGTCTCAATGAAGGATGCATACAATTTGTTTGACAAAATGTCTCATTGAATGATGCATGAAATTTTCTTAACAAAGTGTCTTAATGAAATATGCATGAAGTTTTTTTGACAAAATGTCTCAATGAATTATGAATGCAATTTATTTGATAAAATTCCTCAATAGAGGATGAAATGGGTAACTGGACCACAACTGTACAATTTCAAACATTTCATCAAATTTACTAGATCTATCAAGAGACATGTGATCATATTATCTTAATTTGAATTTGGAATAGGAATTCAATTAAAATATTAATACACCCACTTAAATTTGAATCCATGAAAAATGAGTTTCCAAATGCCACCATTAATTCAAGGTGATAATTGTGGATTTTCATAAGTATCTTAAGGAAATCTCATTATCCATTGTAGCACTCAACTCCCAAACTTAGACTCCTTACTTTTTTCTCATAATGGCTCCTTCTACTCCTTATCCTTCACCCAGATCTCTTCCATTAAATTTCATCTTACTATAATGTCCACTTCATCTTAAAATCCCAAAGCTAATCCTTAATATAGAGACACACTTTTCCTAGATGGTTTTACCTAATTCAAACATTATAATGAAGTACTCAAATCCATCAACAAAGTACCCAAGGATTTAGTTATTGATGATGATGATAAATCTAAATTTAAAGATGCCCTATGATCATATGAGAAGTGTGGCCTACATAGGACCATGACTAGGCTTAAATTGTTCCTTTGCAATGATTTATTTGGAAAGATACTCCTCTCTACCAGATAATTCCAAGACAAGGGTCTAATTGGCCAACTCACAATATCATATTGTAGACATCTTGGGAACCACCAATAAAGTCTATTACAATATCTTAGATTTCATCTTTTTGTATGACTCAGTGGTGGTGTAGACCTAGAATAACACCTTCAAAATATATGACAACTTAAGGGATTAGACCAAGAACCTAGATGATAAGTGGGTGAATAAGGATGAAATAAATGCATAGAAACTTTCACCTTCAAAGAGGAGGTCTATATTTGTATGATTTTTGTGAGTTGATTATTTGGGGTCCTAGATTTCCTACAAGCCATATTATTTTACTACATGTGTTTTTGGTGGTTCTATGATTCATGTATTTTTCTACAAGATATATGGCCACCAATATAGAAATAACATCTACGACATATGCACTTCTTTTTACTTAGTGGTATATAGTGCGATCAACAAGGCCCCTATGCCTCATCTATTAAAGGAATTAGAGACTTAGTGGATTCCATTAGATATTAATAGTATTTTCAAGAGGATTCCATAATTTGAGTCATAGGTATTCTTAGGAATCCCTTTCACTTAACCTATCATGTCTAATATTTCCTTATTAAAATGGAAATTACTTACCAACTAATGGATGGTATTTTTATGGGATGTATTAATTACTAGAAAAAGGCTTATCTTCATCTTCCTATCATCATTAGACACCATGTGTACCAATATTTTCATCGCTTATATAATTTGGTGATAAGTTGAGACTATTTAGCCTTGGGTATAACCAAGCCATAAGACTAGGACCTATAGGTCATGATCTAGGCACATTTGGAGAAGTAATCAACTAACCTCAACTTCAATTATAGACATTAACCAGAGCATGATGATGACATATATTTAAATATTTAATATGATTAGGAGGTGCTCACATGGATTGAGTCTCTAATGAAGGATAAGGGTAATAATATTCAAACTAAACCACCCTTAGCCACTTATGCATATGTTTAGCCTTCAGGTGATGTCACCTTGACTCTTTTTATGATTTTTAAGAAAATTATAAAATGTATTCTACCACCTTCTCCCCCAATATTATTATCTCTTTGTTTCATGGCTCAACATAATCCACCTCCAACAACTTAGACATCTCAACCATAGCCAAGTCATACCTATGTGACTCAGTGATAGGTGAGCCAATCATAGGTGGCTCCTCAATAGGAACCTTGACCCTAATCAATCTAGGTTTTAAGTTTTGACATCAACATTAGCTTAGAAAAGATCCTAAAGTGAGACTAATAATATTCACTAGTGATAGTTCCTCCCCTCACTCCCTCCACTTTCCAACTTCCCCTCAAATGCCACTCAGTTCCTAGCCCTTCCATAAACTATTCAATTGATGTCACCTCTCTTACCTATTTCATCCCCTCCAATTTTCACCTAAGAATCCATGACCTTAACCATCCCTAGAATCCTCCCTTATCATTTTCCATATAAACCATCCATTTCCTAACCTAGAACTTTCCCAGTGCCCCTACTAGCCATTCCATAGATTCATGTGCTTATGAGTGCCCTGTCTTCACCCATTACCCTAGTTGTTCTAGGAGGGGTGTGTATAGACATAATATTTTCAATATTTTATCAAATATTGATGATATTTATCTTGAAATAACCCATAAAGTATTAATATCTTTGAGTTCATGCATTAATGGGTGTATTGGGAAACGTGTGGGTAGACCATTGGTGCTTTGTAGTATTGTTGTCCCTTATTTCCACTTGTTACCAATCAAACTATCTCCTAAAAACATTGCCCTAAGCTTTGAATCCTATTTTTCACACTACAATAATGTACCACTTTTATTAGACCTTTTCCTAACCTAAATCCTCTTTTTATATGTTACATGACTATGTCAGCTATGCCAACCTTGTAATCTTATTGACAAAACTTATTTAAGGGTTGACCTAGTCTCTGACCTAGTGATTTTTTGTCCATAATGATACTAGGTCGACTAGGTTGACCCTATCAAAAATTTTTTTTGGAAAGGTTTAGGGTTAGATTTACCTAGATATACAAGATCATTTCACTATTATTTAGAGAAGAGAATAAGTAAGATATATTGTGCATCTGCTTATCCACCATTCTACTTGAGGAACAAGCTTAAGGTTTCATACTTTTTTTGGAGATATAGATTTTGTCTTGTGGAGAAGTCTTTTGGATGCATTGATAGGTTGTGTATCATAGAGATGATTTATACATATCCTCCTTACATACCATAATAAACCCTTGCAAATCACCTTAGACAAGGGAGATATTAAAGTTTGATAGGTTCATCTTCAAAGGTAAGAATTCCTAACTTTGTTCATCCTTTGTAAGAGTAGATAGATATGCATTTATAATTCTCTTCCATGAATTAAGATTCTATATATATTGATGTGAGTATATGTATTATATTCATGTTTACTTTTGTTATTTACTATCTTCACTTTATGACACAAGATTTGGTGGGCACTATATTATATTTATTTTCTTTACTTGCTATTAGTATAGTGAATATGAAAACATAGAACCCAGTTAGGGTTATTACATAATTTTTATTGATTGGAGGCTTTGGAAACCTCCTCAGTGATATTATTATGGTAAGATAATGCTTAATTAGGTATAGTGGATCCATATTTGTCATGAACCTGATCATCAAATATATCCTCAATCAAAAGTGTAAGTAGGATCTATCTTCTTTGAACTAGAATTGATCTGTGGATGTGATGAATTTGTGATTGCATATATTTTGGTGAACTTGATGTGAATATAACCCTTTTATATTTTATTTCACATTTTTAATTTCTATCATTTTATTTATTATTTTTATATATTTGGGATACTAGGTCGATAGGGTTGATATAATATCTAACTTTTGTGCATAGATTTAACACATAGTCACATCAAAATGACTTTATTCTTTCTATGTAGGTCTTCATCAAATATAGGTTACTAGATTAAATAGGTCAACACAATACTCTTATTAAATTTTATAACAACAAACTAGGTTGAACAAGTTGACTTAGTTTTCCAAATAGCTTCCAAATAACATAATAGGTTGACTAGGAAGGTATAGTCATCTTGATAGGCTTCAACATGGTTGATCTAGTCAACACAATTGGTAGAACTTGAAAGCAGTATTCAAGATACTTCAATAGAAATCTCACAGTCCTTAGAATCTTACAACCCACCAAGATTATTTTATTTCTCTCTCTCTCTCTCTCTCTATATATATATATTTATATATATATATATATATTTTTAGTTCTTCCTTATAGTTCTATTTTAGAAAAGTTTGTAGTCTTTAAAACTGCCATCATACAACAAAATAGGTCAACCTGGTCGACCTAGTTTTTTATTTTATCTTCTATCTAAAAGACTAGGTTGACTTGGTTGACTTATTTATTAAATATTATGGCTTTTGTAGTATAGTAGTGACACTATCTACTATGTTCTTTAATGTATTCATACATTGTCATCTAAATTAACTTTATATTATGTTTTAAATTGGGAATTTACAACTATATGCTAGTAATTAGTTCACACTTTCACTTTCAATTATTTTCATGCTTAGAGTAGATCACATAGTCTAGTTAAGTGGTTTTTTAATATACCATTTAGTTTCACTATTTTAATATTTCTTGCACACACTACCAAATCACATAATTTTAAAATGCATTTGAATATTTATCTACTTAAGGTATATCTATTTGGATTTCATAACCAAGTGGAAAGTTGACTTAGTTTTTTGGCCAAGTATAAACATGTGGTTAATGGTATATATTGGAAAAGAACCTGACACCCTTACTACTATGGGATTATGAAGTGATAAGGTAGGAGAAAATACCAATCCAATACCATTTCCAATATAGATCCCTTTTAGCTTAAACTTCTTGAAACCATTCATAGATTGATTTCTAGTTCCCTACTTTTAGCCAACTTCCATATCACACTTTATAATCTAACAACATTCAAGTTGACCACTTTATTATCATTCACTTTTTAGTTAATTTTTTTATCTTTTCTCATTGTATGCTATATTATAAAAAATTTCATTGGCCAACATTGGTGCAAGGTTTTATATTGTGTGCCTTAATTGGATCATTCTCATTGACCCAATTGATTGTGTGTTTCCCTTCACTTATTAATTTAAAGTACATTTCAAAATTTTTCCTTATTGTCAATACACTATCATTATGTTTTATATAATCTCTTATAAACTATTTGTTTCCCCTAACTATAGTACTAAGTCAACTTGGTCGACCCAATATTCATTTATGCCTCTTAGGTTATAGTACTAAGTTAACCCTATTAACTCTATATCCTTATTAGGTTATTCTTTATCTTATGTTATAGTAATTTATTGACCATATTGACTCTGTATCCTTGTTAACTTAGTTTTCATGCTATTTTTCATATCATAGTACTAGGTCAACCCAATCGACTCTATACTCTTATCTATTGATTCCTATTTCCTTGATTTTGCATCAACTTTGCTTTAACTTTTATCTCTCCATCATGAAATTCCTATTTAAAGACAACACTTAGTTGAATTCAATGGATATGATGAGTCTTCCTAACCCTAATAGGTTCTCCCATAAGCAAATTTTGGCTCCTATCCTAGATGAAAGTAATGATCATATAACCATTCACATTACAAACTATGGGATCCCTCTTTATTCTTCTTCACTTGATAATCTTCCCTTCTCACTTGAATATCAACCTGAATTAGAGAACACACCAAAAATGCTCTTCTTCATCAGTGAATTTACCCAACATCAAGGAAAGGATTCTTATACTATTTACCAACTCATGATAAGTGGTCAATTTGAGGATCCTCATTCACCTTCTCTCGTGTTCTCACATGGATTTGGGGATACTAGCTTCTTTGCTTATTAGCCTCTTTCCTCTATTTTAAACCCTTCTCATACCATGAATTATTCTAATTTAATTTCCTCTACCTCCATGCCTAGTATCTCTACTAATATGGTGAGTTCTACATCTAGTAGGCCTCTTAAAATACCTACTCTTTTCAATTATTTCACTAGTGCATAATTTTATACCCATGGTAATCATACCTCTAGTTCTGCTTCTTCTCATCCCTCTACTAGTCCATATTTTTCCACACAAAAAAATTATGCCACTAGTGCCTCACTAACAACTCTTCTCAAGATCCTACTAACACCCATGGTAGTACACAAGCCACTACTACCAACTCTAATGCTTCAAACAATAATGTAGCTTAAACCCATCAAATCATATTAAAAACTCTTAAACAAATGAATTATTTTTTAAATAATAATGCAAATAAAATTATGCAAATACAAAATCATATTATCCATCTTAAAACCCACCCTCAACCAATGCAATGGGTCATGCATAATCAAAATGTTCCCCCTCCTCTTCAGGATTCCCTTGGTAATCTTATCCCTCAACCTACTCTTGTTAATAAAATAATCAAACATATTAAAAATTATCCTCTTACATATAAAATTACTAATATCTATATATGAGTTATCACCCCTACCATTTATTTCAATGGGTCAACTAATCCTACTCTTCATTTAAAAACATTTGGAAATCTATATAGAGACTAGGTCAAATTAAATACCTTTATCGCTAGCAAGTTATTAATAAAAACTCTCATGGTTTATGCTTTAGATTGGTACAACCATATTAAATCTCACTCCAACACTAGTTTGGAAGACTTAGTAAATGCTCTAGTCCAAGAGTTCCAAACTAGTGATCTCCCTAAGAATACCCTATCCCATATTATCAATTGTAATCAAATTAACATCAAAACTACTAAATGTTTCATTAAATTATTGAAGACATTGTCCAAAAAATGTGAACATAATATGGCTGATGATAACCTTTTCCATCTATTTACCAAATCTCTTTTTCTCAAGTTGTAATATCGAGTTTAGACTCTCTCTCTCCACATACTTTGGAGCAGGATATTGACCAAGCTAAGTGTCAATATTTATCTATGCTCAATTTAATCCATCCCAACCTTCTATAGGTAATCATATGTTACTCAAGAATAAAAATTATCATGTTACCAATGATGGTGTCATGGATTCTTATGATACCATTCACACTATTCAAGCTATTATTCTTAACCAAACTTTAGAATAATCTTTCCCTCCTACCCACATCACTAATCCTCATTTATCTTCAACCAATAAAATCAATATTCACAAACCTTTATCCTTATCATAATTACTAAAGTGTCTACCAAGGCCTCTTCCATGAGAATTTGATCCCATTTGACCCATGAAATCTTGGTATGATCCCAATAAATTTTGTTGGTTCCATGCTAGTTGGGGTCATTCTCATAATACTTATAGGCCATTTTGTAAATTATATATATATATATATATATATATATATATATATATATATATATATATATATATATTTTCCTTATTGGTCCCAATTTTGACCATGATTCTATCATTTATAAATGTCAACAATCCTTTGACATTGATTTCAAATTCCATGAAACATAAACTAAATCTCAAGATTTGAACTAGGATAATGTTCATTTGGCCATATATAAAGATCCTCTTATAAATCACCAAGATACTCAAGACAAACCTATCCCTTCTACCAAGAATTTTGATAGTCTTATTGACCCAACTCCTAAAGAGAATGTTGTTGATACAACTACCATGTGAAGGGTGGTTGTTTTCATTGATCCTCAACCCATCTACACACCTCCATTGTCTCACAAATTTTATTTTATCCAAGATCATTCACTAACTCACTTAAAGGAATTATGGTAATAATACCATATAAATGTTGATGAACCAATTACAAAAACTCCATTGGATAATATTTCTCATACTTTTTATACCATCCGTCCATCTTCTTTACATAACACCAATGACACTCAAACTCCTATCAAAACTTCTTATAATCTATCTTAAACCACACATGCATTAATTAGTCCATATTTTAAACATAATATACATAATTATAGTATAATTAAGCCTTATATATCTTCCAAACATAAATTCACATGTACTTTAGCTTTTCCTTTTGAGGACATCCTTCAACACTATGCGCCTCTTTCCAAAAATATTCTTATGGGTTATGATGAGTTAGATCCTATCATGGACCTCACTAATTTTCCATCCCAAATATCATTTCTAAAACTTATGTGGACATCTCCACATCATCATAACCATATTATGAATCTTTTGTTCAAAATAAATGAACATCCCTCATCCCCCCTAGCAGGGCTTGAAGGTACCTTATCTAGATCTCAAGATAACATTCTCTAATAATGCGAAGAGATATCCATACATGTTAAAATAATGGACACTTATCTTTCCCTTAAATTTAACATTACTTCTATGATTCCCAATGATATTCTACTTTGTGTAGATGATCCTGCTCTATTTATCAGTGTTCAAATTCAAGATATCTAAGTTAAGCATGACTTGATTAATGAGGGTTTTAGCACTTATGTTACCTCTCTCAATTTTATAAAATCCCTTGTATATTATAAATGAAATATTAAATCCACATGTAACATATGTCAAGTCTATGATTTAAGTAAATGTCTCCTTTAGGTTATGTGTGGTTCCCCATTACCATCCCACCTGTCATCATTCACATGAAGGTGATGAACTTTCTTATATATTATAATATTTTGATTGGTAGGCCATGAAATCATAATATGAGAATAGTTGTCTCTTATGTTTACCAATGCATCAAATTTCCTCATAATGAATCCATTAGCAAGATTCAAGGTGACACCAACCCATGGAATTTCAAACAATTCCAAGATTGGGGTGTATTCAAGATTCCTACACTTGAACCCTTTCTAAGCATTCTATTTCATGAATCTCAATGATTTAACTTTCCTATCAATTCCACCTAAGGTTACAATGGTCATCCAAAACTCATTAAGAATATTCCCCCTAACCTCCTAGATTATGATTATGATGAGCTTGATGAGATCAATCTCAAGATTAAAACTTTTGATCTCTCACCTCATCTCATCTCTCAACTTATCGCTTGTTTTCAACTTTGTTCTCATCAACCACTTTGTCATGATATCCCCATTTTCTTAACTAAGACTCAACATTCTATTCATCACACCACATCTAATGACAAGGTCATCCCTACATATGAGATTTATCTTCATACACTTGATTATGATGATGGTTACACCTTAGATGATCCATTCTTAGGAGGTATATTTCAAGCTCAAGATGTTGAGATTACTCATTATAGTTCCTATTTGATTTAGTATTTTATTATATCTTCCTATATTCCATCTTATATCATTCCTAATTTTAGCATTTTTCCTCTTTATCATAGGGTAGAGATGGTGCACACACCTTCATTTTTTGAAGAACCTCTTAAGAGTATACTTATAGATCATGCTATGAATAGTCCCTATCACTTTCCTAGATAACATAACCCCTATAACCTACTTATCCATGAGATGTGTGTAACTATCCTTCAACCTTATAGGTACCCCACCCCTCCCTTAATAGATCCTAGTTTGGATCCCATTCCCACTCCCTCTCTTGTTGAGTCTATTTATGTTTATGATCCTATTTCTCCATCTATTAAGCCTTGTCCAATCTCTCCACCAAACCCACCTTATCTTTGTGTTGGTCTGATCCCTTTATCATAGCTGGATATTTCATCTACCAAATGGGTTGATCAAAGTTATTGTGTCATTAATAAAGTTACTATTCACTAGACTAGAGATTATTCTCTATACCAATCTCCTTTAGTTTCTATTTCACCTCCTCTTACAAGTACACCTACCAATACTACTCACAAGTGTATATGTTGCTTCCATGACATAGATAACCATTCATCAATTCATTATCATAAGTGTGACAATATATTTATACTTTTTATCCTACTACTCCTCAGACCTCAAACAAAGATATACCTCCCCCAAAGGTATTAATTGAGTATATTTCTAAGTAAAGATAAGTATATTATCATTGGCACCAATGTGGCACACATCACACTAATCATTGCCACATCCTTTATTAGCATCTCAAGGATCACCTCCTAACAATTCCTAAACTTTCTACCCTTCCTCCCACAAGTTTTTATAAAAAAAAGGCTCCCCCTTCTTCCCTAGTTGCTCCACCTCCTATGGTTCCATCTCCTCCTATGTTATCTTCACCTACTATTATTCCACACATGAGTCCCTTACCCATGGATCTTCCCTCAAACATGGATCTTTCTTTACCTATGAGTGCCTCACCCATGACACCTTCCCCACTAGTGACCCCTTCATCTCCCATAGAAACCATTACCATGTGTTCTCCTAAGCATCCCATTAATGATATCCCTCATCAACATGATACTTCAAGCATTCCTACATTTTCCATTGAGGAGATTTGATGTGAAGTATTTTCTCAACTTTTGTTGAAGATTGATGAGACCTTAGCTACAATTCATATTCAAATTCATAGAGACTTATTAAATGTTATGAATAATGTGTGTGGACAAATATATCAGTAATTATGAACACATGCATGGTTTTTTTACATTTTTCATTTGGATTGGATGTGTGCTTTAAATTTATCTTTATCTATTTTTTTATAGCATTTGACATTATGTCAAATTCTTATCTATCTTACAAGGTGACTTTGGTTTCCACTTTATATTGATTATGATGTCATTATGTTATCTTATGGATATATTTTTCATCATTACATTATTTTTATTATTGAGTTTATTTATTATGGTTACATTTTTATTTTTATGATTTTTTTCTATCTTATATCTATAAACACACATAATTTTTATTGTGATTTATTTATACAAACCTTGATCCCTTTAGTAATTCCTTCTTTAACAATTGATCATTTAACAAAAAATTCATCTCATTATAGTCTTCTTTTATCGGTCCACTTTAGATCTCCTTTTATTCCCCTTTATTCCCTTTCACAAACTAAGCATACACATGGTTGAGACTTGAGATAACATTCTAGTCCATCATTAAGCCTAGGTGTTCTAGTCAGTCTTGTCTTTGGTTACTTAACTTCCTTTACCCTAATCCTAAAGCTCATTCATGTGTATCAATATATCTCTCATGATTGGTCATTCAAAGTCCATATGGAGGAGGAATCTTAAAATCCATAAAAACATGAAAAATCCAAATCATTTAAACAAAAGGTAATGATCCAAAAGGAAACATTCAAAATTTTCAAAAGTCAAATCACACTAAAAGATATGATTCTAAGCACATCTAATTTTTTAATCAAATCTCAAATTCCACAATTGGACTCATGATAGAGACAAGGTTCATTGGGTGTAGTAGGCTATTAGACTAAAAAATAATAATAAAAAAATCTTTTAGTGTTATCCACTTTCTCACGTAAGTACCCAATCTTCATAGTAGATGGATCACTTTGTAAAGGTCTTGAGGAATAGGGAACACATTATGGGAAGGTAGGTCCATTTTAATTTCCTTTTACAAAACAAAAAAAAGAGTTGATATTAGTCACACACTTATTTGCCTACACATCTTTATGTATATAAATAACATGTATCCTTTATATATTTATGGTCACTAATCACTTAGTGTCTTCTCATGTCCTTAGTGTGCCTCATGTCACCTAAGGTATTCTCATTAGTTTACTAAATTATGATTTTTACATTCCATTTTTCACTCCCTAAAACCCTAATATTTTCCCTTGATAAATATTGCTTTGTTTACTGATCACTCCCCTAGGGATTCCATTTGTGAGTTGCATTGTAAGACCATGGATAGGACTTGACCTTCCTAAAAAATAACCAAATTTTCACATTACCATTCCAAACATCCACTTTTATCATATTTTCACATTATTTACACCTCATTGGTGTTCCCTTTGTTAATTTTAGTGTAAGACCATGGATAGGACCTGGTCTTCCTAAAAAAAATTTCCAATATCCAAGTCACAACAAAATTACATGTGTCAAATATGAGATAATATGTGATTGATTATGAATTACACATCATTGTCATTATTACCATATTTATTTAGTATTTTTTATGCTTAATTCACTAATATTTTTACTTTTATATTCTTATTTTCTAATTGCATGTAAGAATCCAACCACTTTTTTTAAGTTTTTCATACTTCCAAACTTGAATTATTATGATTAATTTAAGACCATTTTTCTAATGTTGTTCCTCTTTTATACTTCCCAATGTGATTTAATATAATTGATTTAATTAATAGATTTGTTTTTTACCATTTGGTCTTTCACATGCCTACCATTTTATTACATTATTTTCATAGTTCCCAATGTGATTTAGTGTGATCTTTTGTTATTACACATTTCCCAACATGAAATAATGTGTATTGCATTTGTTTTTGATTACTTATAATTTAGTTAAGTCCTTTTTGCCTATTTATTTTTAATGATGAATGTGTCCTACATAATTCTAGAAAAGAAAACACAACACATATATTTCTTATAGAAAATATAAGAAAATAAAAATACATGTACTAGAAATAAATATAATCATGCATCCATAACCATAACCATAATATAAACACATAAGATCAACATCTAACAGTCAAAATGGAATATCTAAATATATCATGTGTTTTTAATACAAAGTACAAAATACATCACTCCAACTCTAAGGTTGGATTCTATCATGTCTCTCTCATAGCCTATCCATGCTACCCATAGATGCCTCAGACAGTCCCCTCTAAATAGTATCATGAAATGAGGATGTCTAAGATCTTAAGCCTATTAGTTGTCCTTGTAGGTTGGCCACTTAATCCTATACTTATCCTAGATAAATTGTGGTATCCAAATGTGTGGCTCTCTCCTAAGCCAATTCTTACCATGCCTATGTCTCTCCTATTCCCACCCTTGCTAGTGGTTTTAACTCATATCTACATGCCTATAATCACCTTGTGGCCTCTCCTAGTCTAAACTAGCTCACCTAAGTTACTATAGATCGTACCATGGGATCATCTAATATGGTGGGGTCATATAGAATTAGTACACCATCCATTATATCATGGAGTGATCCCCTCACCATGGATCCCCATCTGGTCTCCTCTTCATTCATAGAATCTAAAAAATTCAAACTAGATAGATGTTAGATCATAGATATATCAAAATATATATATCTACAATTTATCAATCAACTCTTATATAGATATTATTATATTTTAAAAAATTAGAAAAAATTTCAAACATTTATTACCTATCCTAGTGTCACCTATCAATGTCTCCATGTCTACTTGTCTACCAAACACAATTTATCCATAGGCTCATCCTCCAAGTACCTCATTCATGAGATGCTTCCAAATCAATGTAAACCCTAGGGTCACCACATGTTCCCATCTCAAACCTTGCCTTAGTGGTACCTCTATATATGAGTTCTATCCTAGGCTAATTGATAGGTTGTCCTAGATGACCACCCTCTATGATATCTTTCACCACTAAAATCTCCATCAGTTGTGCAACCAAGGTGGTTTTCACTCTTCCTACTATGGTGTTGGTTGTGGTAACTATAATACTCCTACATTAATGTCCATACCCTCTCTAGTTGTTATCTATCATGATCAACCTCTCCATGGTCTTGTTGTGGCATTAATTTTCAACCCTAGAGAGGTTTATTGAGGCTCTTTATTATTAATCCAAAAAATGGGAATAACCTTTGGTCATGGGTATCTTGTAGTGAGGTTGAACCTCTAGAGAAGGTTAGCTTCCTCTTGATAGATCACCTAAACTAATGTTCCTACTTGGAAAAGGGATAAAGAGGGGGTATATGGTTAATAAGAGAGATAAAAAGGTGATGTAAAAATTTAAATGAAAAATCACACAATCATGAAATAAACACTAATGTAACATAAGATAATCTTGGCTCACACAATATCATGAACTAGCTAGTTTGCATAATTGTCTCATAAACTAGGCTCATGAAGTAATGAATGAAGAAAATAAGAATTATAAGATTCAAACCAAGTGTCCATTAATGGTATAAAGGTCAAAATTTTAAAACTTTAACTATCATTAAAACACCTAAGAAATAGGCAAGAAAGAAGGACAATGGACATGGAAGAAACTCCTTCACAATATCATCATGCACAAGCTTACTAAATACAATTCAGAGGTAAGAGATAGGTAAGAATTATTTCTATTATTAAAATAGGTCCTTCATATAAATTTTCATAGGTTTTCTCCTTTTCAAGTTAGAGACTCTTTTATTGGGGGATAAATGGGAGATATATAATAAAAGGGGAAGAGAGAGGGAAACAAGCAAACAAAAAACAATAATTGAGGCCCAACCACTTTCCATGAATTCTAAACCAACTTTTGATAGATTAACACTAATTATTGCTTAAAAAATTAAATTTAATTATCTCCAAATATATTTTAATCCCTCTCATTATCTTAAAAACACACTAGAAGACAAGAATTTTTTTAAGATGTGGATGCCATCATCCACCAAAATAGAAAAGTTTCCAAAGACATTGAAACCTCATTAAATGATCCACTTGCCTTTCTCAACATCCAAAATATCCATATTATTAATGATCTTATAGCACCATGATTCATATTGATAGGCTCTTTAAGTTATCATATAATCACTTAAACTCATTCATCTGGTGTCTCTTTTGACACTTCTTTCACAATCACCAGTCTATCTTTACTCCAAACCCTAAACATAGAACCACTATAAATTAAAACCAATCTCTTTATTGGTTTTCATATAGTTTTAATGTTAATGAATATCCATAGGCTATCTCATCCCCTAATCATGAAAAAGATATAAAACTTATGTTTGAGGATTTTAAGAGGTCTAGTTGAGCTTTAATGGTGATATATGAATCTACAAGGTTTGCTTCTGGTAACCCAAATCATATTTTAATCTCAAATTTATGCATTTTCATGTTTAGGTGGTGAAATCCTTTGATTTGACATGTCTACCTATGTGGCATTTCCTTAGGATACTTATTTCATTTTAAAACCTAACCATTACCACCTCAGATATGTGTCTTCATCTTGTGCCCCATAGAGCCCGATCAAATTTACTCTATCGATCTCCTTGGGAGTCTCCTATCTTTGACCTTCATTATTGGCTATCGATATTTGATCTAAAATCAATATTATGATTCTTGGTAGTAGAATGTGCATTATATGGACCCTGTTATTAGTTTCCATCTAGTTAATGTGCTTACATCACATGGTGGCCTTTTATGCAATCTAGGCTCATTGACTTCTTGACCTCATGTTCATTGATGATCTCCTCAGCATGATTAAATTCATTATATTGATATTTTATCTATATGATAAAATGCATGCTATTGATCCACTAATTTACCATGATTTTGACACATGGAACCATTGTGTTCATCCTTAGGATCCTCTGACCTTTTGACCTTGTGTTTGTCATTATATCTTTGATGCATGATCGAACGAGTGCCATATATCTACATTGACTTAATGACCTCACTATCACCCGCATGCCATTGATCCATTGATCCAATCAAGTGAGGTTTTTAAAATTGATAGACCTGTGGATCACTTCTATTTTTCTAATCTAAATGGATATTTCTTGTGGCTTTAATTTAATGTTTCCCAACATGTCCCACACTACTAGATCATTTTTGAAGGCTTATATCTTGAGATAGAAAAAACATCAAGACAAATTTTTTTTAAGGGATATTCATGAAATGAAAAATATCACTTTCATGTAATCTTTAAACTTTGGTTGATTTACAAAGTATACTTATTAAATACACAACCAAACTGATCTATTTATTCCTACATGATGTTTTATGATAGTCTGGTTCCTTAAAACCACCAAATTCACACTTTAAGCCCACTTAAAGTGTTTCAAAATATTATAAGTGATAATTGATATTATCATGAAGTCTACCCTCTCTTTTTACCATTAGATCACCTATTCAATAAGGATTATACCTACCTTATCACACCACACTAGGCAAAAGTTTTATATGTAGGCTAATTTTGGCCAATAAGTCTCTCACACCATGGTCAGATCTCTAGTCTCACAACTAGTTATCATCTTCCTCTTCTCCCTTTCAAATATCTCACATGTCAATCCCAAAAATTGGGAACCACTATAGGATTCATAAAGTGAGGGATTCTAAACTACCCATCAATCATGCCACTAGATGCAACTCTAACCACTAGGTGTACTGGCTTGTGACCTATGCTCATGATAGCTCTGGTGCCATCATCACCCAAATTAGAAAAACTATCATAATGTGTGATTAATGATACCATATTATCTCTCCTCATGTGACTGTCTATAATGCTGACACATGGGACATAACCTACACCACTTGATCTTATTTCCATCTCAATACTCAAGGAAATTGATCATCAACCACATAGGGCAACCTAGCTAGTCAGTACATCACAAACCTTTCATATATCTAGGAACTTAGTAATAACACTAGACCCATGGTATTCTACCCTCTGGACAACATCCCATATATATCATGCATGAGATGAACCTAGATGACATAACCCAATTCATAGAGTGCCCCTACCCTAATATCAACTGACACAAGGCTATTGCATATAGTGGTATATGCCATCTAACTTGTGACACAACACTCATGTTATCATAATACATATCATAACCTTTTGTATATTTATAATATGAGAAATATATACATTAAATAAACTCACCCTCAATCTTAGGTAAATCTTATCTAAACAAGTCACCCATCAGGCTAATGCTCACCTTTCTTCTTGACCATTTGGTAACCCTATGATCACCAGTGTACCTATTATAAGAATTATAAAAAATGCATAGACATATTATAATGTGATACAAATATATATGATATCCCCATCCACCACCCATCTAAAGGTATTGGTCAAGCATTCATAGGCTTCCAAGAACATGACCACTAGATTAACACTCAATGGAACTCATAACATCTCCACAATGCCTCCCAAAATTAGCATGACTAATATAACATACTCCACCTCCATCAGATGTTATAATAGATATAGTAACTAATATGCATCCACTAATGACCAAAATATCTTGTGCTCATACAACCATCAAAAAACAAAATATGTATTAGACCTCTATGTTGTTTATAATCAAATACATTCTTTTAAATGTTAACATAAATTAATCAATTATTGCCTTAATCTATCATTTCATAATAATTTAACCTATTTTAAGCCTAATTGGTCATTTTATTACTCATTTAGACACCTTGGGAATTAAAAATACTACATCAGCCAATTTTTTACATTTTAGTACTATACTGGGCACTTAGTAACATACTAAGTTGACCTAATAGTACTAGGTTGACCATTTGGACCTAACAAATTAAGTTGACCCTTTCATTTTCCCCCTTTAGTAATAATTCAACACTTTTAATTGACTAAGTTTTCAATAGGGTACTAAGTCATCCCTCTTCTCCAAACAACTAAGTTGACCCATACCTACTAAGTCATCCACATCAAAACTTGATTTTTAACCTACTAGGTCAAATGGGTTGACTTAGTTCTTTCAAACTACTAACTCTTTGACCCAATCATAATAAATTACTTTAAAATTTACTACTTTAATTACTTTCAACCAATTTTCCCATTTGACCTCTAGTTTCATTATCAACTTTATGGGGTTCATTTTGGTTTCTAGAATTTGTCAAATTTACAAATTTCTATAAAACACTTAATTTCAAATAAAATACTCAAAATAAATTTTAAATTCTTAGTTGCCTAATTGTGCTTCATTGGCTATTGTCTCTAGGCATCCCTCTCATCTCATCTATTATCTCCTCGCCATCTTGGCTCTTTCAACTTTTGCTAAGTCTCTTAGAGCTCTATTTTCCTCTCAGAATAGTCAAACAATAGTAAATGAATTATTTTTCACCCTATTTAAAGTTACTATTCAAAATGATTTATCCTTCAAATATTTACTATCATATTCCTTATTTTGATCATATATTTGTTTTTACTACCTCATTTTTTGAACCATAAAAAAATCTAGAATCATGACATCGTAGAGAATCATTTCCACTATTATATGCCCATATTTAAAAAAAATTGATCTTTTGCTCTCTTTTTGCACTAATCTCTATAGGTTCACCTAATTTTCTTCACATTAGATTCCTTTACATCTCTTGTATCTCTTTCTTTATCTACAACACTAAAGTAAGTAAATGTATGTGTTTTTCAATTTTATCCTTCATTTATCTTATTTGATCCTTACTCCACTTTACTTAGTATCAACCTTATGGTCATCTTCTATTCCTAAAGCACCATCCCATGTTACACTTATGTGACCAATGATGAGATTCAAGTGGGGTATATGTATACACATAATATTTTAAAACTTTTGTCAAATAATGATGCTCTTTATCTTATAATAACCCATCAAGTCTCAATATATCTGAATGTATGACTTAAGGGGTGTACCAAGAAAGGGGTGGGTAGACCATTTGTGATTCATATGATTGTTGTCCCTTATTTCCATTTATTACCAATCCAACCAAGTCCTAAAAACATCCCCCTAATTTTTGAATCCTATTTTGCAAACTCTTATAGTCATTTAACACAATCATTAGCCCTTTTCCTAGCCTAAAACTTCTTTTGATAGTTTACATGACTATGTCAACCTTGTATTCTTATTAAAAACACTTATTTAGAGTTTAGGTTGGCCCTTTGCCGACCTAGTCTATGACCTAGTGAGTTGTTAATAATGATACTAGGTCAACTAGGTTGAACTTACTGGCCAAAACTTTTGGAAGGGTTTAGGGTTAGATCCACCTACATATACAAGATAATTTCACCATTATTTAGAGAAGAGAAGAAGAAGTAAGATATATTTCACATCTACTTATCCACTATTCTACTTGAGGAACAAGCTTAGGTTTTCATACTTTCTTTGGAGATATAGATTTTGTCTTGTGGAGAAGTCTTTTAGATGCATTTATAGGTTGTGTATCCTAAATTTGATTTATCCTTGTCATCCTTACATACCACAATATCCTCTTTAAAACCACATTGGCCAAGGGAGAGATTGAGGTTCGGTGGGTTCATCTTTAAAGGTAAGTATTCCTAAATTTATTCCTCTTTTGTAATAATAGATAGATATGTATTTGTACTTCTTTTGCATGCATTAAGATTCCATATACATTGACATGATTATATGTCTTCTATGCATATTTAATATTATTGTTTATTACCCCCACTTTATGCCATAAGATTTAGTGAGAACTAGATTATATATATTTACTTTAATTATTATTAGTATAGTAATATGAAAGCATAGGACTTAGCTAGGGTTATTGCATAGTTTTACTTGATTAGAGGATTTGGAACCCTCCCTAGTGATATTATTATGGTAAGAGATCCCTTAATTAGTTTAATTAGATCTATATTGGTCATGACCCTGATTATCTAATGTATCCCCAATTAGAAGTGTAACTAAGATCTATCTTCTTTGATATAGGATTGATTTATGATTTTGATGCATTTTTGATTGCATACAGGGTGCATCTATGTGCACATATCTAGTTATTGGGGCCATCTTGGTAGTTACTCTCATGAATAAATAACTCCCATAGTTGACCCCTATGTCACTCACTATATTTAATCCTATATCAATGTTTAGAGTAGATCTAGGAAAAAGGCCAAGGAAAAAGTGGAAGGCAATTCATGCTCAGCCTTTAATATAGGTATTTACTACTCCAATCCTACCTCCTTCACTAGTTTATATGGTTCCTTCAGCACCAACCCAAATGTAACCACTTATCCCTCCCTACACCCATTTTTATATCACCCTAGGTTATTAGGGATTTAACTTTAATCATCCAATCTCTTCCCTACTTCTGGACACCCTCTCTTGGGAGTCATAATGACCTAGAGTTAGTGGAAAGTGTAGATGTTCCCTTAGATCATGAATACCCCTATGAAAGAGTAGTTTTCCTTATCCAAAAATATAATGGGGCCTTTGGAAGATGATAGGAATAAGAGATTAGATTACTTCAAATAATTAAATATCTTAGTTCTATTCTAGTTGGATGAAACTCTACTAGATAGGGGTGAATTTGGAGTCCACCTAGGTCACTTTAACTAGGTTATGAGGAGAAATTTGGACAAGGTGAATAAGGAGGGAACTCAATTAATTATCAATATTTTTAAATACCAATAAAAAATGAGCATCAAACATGTCTCTATGGAGGATACCATCTAGGTATACCAAAGACTCATGATCTAGGCAGAGATGATCTTCATAGAGATTTTGATGAACCTTGCCAAGATAGACTGGGAGTTTAACATTGAGGTAGCTATGCTAGATTCCAAGGAGGAAAATTTTCACCTATTAACCCATGAATGTATCCATCCCTATCATCCTCCCTTATTATTTTCCATCTTCCCTATCCATTCCATAACTTGTAACTTTCTTGGAGCCCCTGCTAGCCATTTATTAGAATCAAGTACATGTGAGTGAACCATATTCACCAATTTACCTATATTTTTTGGGAGTGGGTATACTTATGTTCACATCTCCAATGACTATGACCATCCTAATAGTTCCTTTGAAAACTTATAAACTCCCATAGTTAACCCTTCTAGCCTTCATTACCTATGATCATTCTATAGTGGTGTCTAAAGCTGAACCAAGCAAAATGTAAAGGAAAAAGAAGAAGGTAGTTCATGCTCAACCTAATATATAGGTAAAAAATACTCTAATTAAACCTCCTTTTCTCATTTTTATGGATCCTCTAGTACTAATCCCAGTGGCTCCTATCATCACTCCCCACCCTGGGTACCTAGGGATTTGACTTTACGCATCCAATCTCTTCCCTTATGATGAATACTCATATATTATGACCCTCAAGTAGGTATAAAACATATTTAGTGTAAAGTGAATATGTTACCCTATACCTCTCCATTCATCTTACATCCCCCTACACACCTATGCCTCCTCCTCCTCCACTACTTTCATCCTTTATACCCTTATTTCCTCCATTCCCCCTCTACCTCATCCTTCTCCTATCACTACCATTTCCACCACCCCACCAAAACCTCCAAAAACATGGGGAATGGTCCTAATATCATAGGTGTTATAGATGACTATGCAAGATTCCTCATATGTGTAGTGGGATTTTAACTACACCATGGGGAGTGTGTAGAGGATCCTTACTTAGAATTCATGCAAGAGGGATACCCTATGGTATAAAATACCCAATAATACTTTTATTATCTCACCAAGGTGAGGAATCATAAGAGAGAATAAAATATAGAAAAAGATCCAGTCTCAATTATTTGGATGACACATGACATGTTAGAGAAACTTCTTGATGACATGTAGAGCTAGGTCTAAACTCTTGAGGCATAGGTAAAAATATCCTTCCCCATTGGACTAATTGGGTAGGCCAAGTATGGCCTATTATAATTTTCTTCAACTATGGTTAAGGTGGTATAGAATATGGAAGAGACCTAGGTGCTCATCCAATAGACCTAAGCATATCTAGAGAGGATCACTATAATTGATGGTAAGTATAGGAAGCTAACTATTTGATTAATAAGGGCATGTTCTTGGAACTAAAATTGATGCCCACTTAAAACTTTGGATTATATAATACCTACATTGGGAGCATGAAGATTGATATGGAGGAGTGGCTTGCCTTAGTCCAAACTATAATGGGACCCATAAAATATTATAGGAAGAAGATATTAGATAACTTCAAGGAAGTCAATATCTTGATGATGTTCCACATAGATGACACTCGATTATACATGGGAGGATTTGGATTCCACTTGGATCATGTTGACCTAGTTATGAGGAGAAAAGTGGCCAATGTGAATAAGGAATGAACTCAGGTAGTTCTAAATCTCTTGATCCAATCCATAATTACCATTAGCTAGGTGTTTGAATTCAAGGTGTCTATGGAGGCTCCCATTTGGGTATACCAAAGATTGGCCTAGGTAGAGATGATTTTTAGAGATCCTCCAATGAACCTTGCCTAGTTGTATTAGGAGTTTAACCTTATGGTAGCCATACTAGAGGATAAGGAGGTAAATTTAAAATAGTTGGGAGTACACTTATCTATTCTACCTCCACCTATTAGTTGAGTGGTCCCCTATGGATCTTTTTATGGAAAATAAAGGAGATTTTCTCATTTTTTGAATTATGTAGTAGTAACTATCAGGAGTGGCCATCATGGCCCAGCATGGGAATATCATGCTACTTTGGGGAGAATCCAATATTTATCTATAAAAAAGTAATTATTATATATTTTTGAGGTTAAAAAATTTTTAGCTCAAAAGTGCTATTGGAATCAAGCCAACATTTCACCTAAAATTTCTTGTAACCTTTTGGATTGTTTAAATTTTTGCCATCATTGATATATTTATAATAGAACTTGTTATTTATGAATGTAAATTTAAATTTTATGTAACATATTTTTTAATCAAAGTATCCCTCATTTTATTTTTAAATGAATGCTAGTGCTCATATGGTTGTTTTAAGGATCTATCATTTTATGAATGCAATGGTTATCATGTTCTCATTTGTTATAACCTCATTTATGGAATCATTTCATTTTCCTCAAAATATTTATAACTTATGTGTTAATTTGTAAGTTATCTAGGTAGTTTATGTTATTTACTATGGACTTTTAGTATTGATATTTAGTGAAGGTTCATAAATCAAGTGTTCTTAATTGCTTCCCCAAACTCTTCTCAATGTGTAGTATTGTAGTTAAAACCTTTTATGATACTAATCACATAGTGGTAAAATTTTGGTTGATACACTTATCCTGATTGTTGAAGAATTAATACCATCTTGATCTAGAAATACTCTTTATTGCCTTACTCTTCACTCTTTTTTATGTTTATTTTGGAGATTGAAATACCCCCATTTCATTTAGAAAATGGTAAGGAAAAGTGCACAAACATTAACAATAGACTCAAGTAACTAAATAATTAACTCACAACCATTATAATTTAAATATTGATGGTGTCACTATATCTCTTGGAAATTATTCCATGTAGGTTCCATTATGAAGCCAAATACCCACAGTTATGCCCTAGTTGATTTCACATTAGCCCTAAAATGGAGGACAAAATTATAGCATTATTCCCACTATTATCTTTAAAAATAGTCAATCTCATGAGTATTTTGGAATGGTATGTTAGACCGAACAATAGTATATTAGGGACTATTTTAGATTGTCATATTATTCATCTCCCTTATGAAATTATTTCAAATGATGGTAGATAACTAATACATTTTTTTATAAAACATCTGGTAACCAAATCCAAAGTTTTCATATTGGTTGACATCCCTCATTTACACAACTATCTAAAATATTAGTATGTTGAATTATTTGGACACTAAAATTTAATCATCAAGTGCTTGAAAATGTTTAATATAGGCATCCTTACCTTAGTTTATTCACCATTTAGTTAACTTGAATTATCTATGAGAGTTAACTATTACATTTACTATTTTTTAATTACTAAAAACATCATTTAGGAGTTCCTAATTTACTTACATAATGCCATTAGCTAAATCCTAACAATCTCTATTCTTTTGGGATAATACCATACTAGGTAGACAAGGTTGTAGCCTAGTCTTGTCCCCTAAACTCCAATGTAGATTTTCAAATTTAAAATGTTTCATATTAAATATTCTACAATTTTATCAAGGCTAGTTAAAAAAAAATTCCAAATATTATTCTATATAATCACATTTAGGCCTATCAAAGAATCATCTAGTAATCACTTGGATATTATATTACACATAGAGAAAAAGAGCACTATTATTTTTTATTCTAATTATACTTAATTATAAGATTCATAATCCAAGTCTAAAGTAATTTTATTAAATTTAAAGGGTGTACCTTAGGTTTTAAAAGAGTAAAAAATGTGTATATTAGTCCCTTGTTAGTTTAAATGAAAAAACATCAAGCATAACAATACATTAGGACTAACCACTCTTGCCTAAGAACTAGGAAAAGCATAACATAATAAGCAAGATAAAAAAAAATAGAGATGAAGGCAATATAATTTTTTACCTCAATCAAATTTTATGCTTAATTTTTGGCATAATGATGTTCATGTTTGGCCTATGATGATTTGAGTCTTATAACAATGCTCTTCCATGGTGGCAACATTTTTATAATAGACATTTCAGTCTTGGTGTGAAGCTTGGCATAAATTAAGCATTATAACACTACTCTCAAAGGATTCAAGAAGGTATTCTAAAAAATAACCTTACACACAAAATCTTTTTGGAATATGGTATGGGAATTTATAGTTATAGTTGAAAGAACAAACTATAACCTTGGAGAGGTTAGGTTAAATACTAATTTGGGTTGTGTATACACAGAATATTTTCAAATTTTATCAAATACTAACATTTACATCTTGAAGGAACCCATCAAGATTAAATATCTTTGAGTGCATTCCTTAAAGGGTGCACTAGAAAAGGAGTGGGTAGACCATTGGTGCTTCATAATATTGTTGTCCTTTATTTTCACATATTCCCAATCCAACTAGCTCCTAAAAACCATTACCTAAGCTATTAATCCTCCCTTGCATATTCTTCTAGTATTTTTCCTCTTTCTATCCTTATTTTCCTCACCTAAATCCATTTTTATCAATAAATTATATTGGGTTGAATAGGTTGACCCTATATAGTTTTGGGGTATTTTTCACTTAGGAACTAGTTGACTTTTGGCTAACCTAGCTCATGACCTAGTGAATTATTGTTCAGAATTGTGTTAGGTTGACTAGGTCAGCCCTATTTTCTAACATTTTTGGAAGGTTTTAGGGAAAGATACACCTATAAATACAATATCATTTCATCATTATTTCAATATGCAATCAAGAGTTATTATTCACTTGTGCTTCTTTACAATCTACTCTTCCACCATTCTACTTGAGGAGTCTTAGCTTTAGTTTTCTACTTAGAGAATCTAGTCTTGTGAATAAGTATTGGATGATTTAGCCTTTCTTAGTGATCCTTAAAAACAAAAAAAAACTCTTTTAAAGCCCCATTGGCTAAGGGAGAGATTGAGTCTTCATGGGTTCACATTTAGATAAGTATTCTCTAACTTAGTTCCTCTCTTTAGTAGATATAAGTAGCATAAGTATTATCTTCGTATAATATTACTCTTCATATTCCATGTATTAGGATATTAATCATACTTAGATTAATTGAGATTCTCTTATACATGTTTTGATTTTTTAATAACACCTCATACTGTGTTATAAGCTTTGGTGAGCACTAGATTAGATTTACTTTACTTGTTATTAGATTAGGTGAAATATAAAAACCTAAGACACCCTTAGGGTTATTACATGATAGTGTTAGACTGGAGGCTTTGAAACCCTCTTTATCATAGTGTATTATGATAAATAATCCCCTAATCAGGTCAAATAGATATCCACATTGGTCATTCTCCCACTTAAAAAATGTATTCTCAATAAAAAGTGTAGGTATGCTCTATATTATCTGAGTTAGGATTGATTTATAGACATGATGCATTGTTGATTGCATACATTAAAGTGAATCCAATATGAACTAACGCTTACAATATTTCTTCACTTTTTTCTCATTATTTTTATAATATATTTTCCATACTAGGTTGACTACATTGACACAGTTCTAACTTATGTATGTAGGTTTAACACACAGTCACATCCAAATGACTCTGTTCTTTTGATGAAGGCTCTTTTTTAGGTATAGGCTACTGGATTGACCCAATATATTTTTTTTAGAATTTTAGACATTTATTCTAGACTACTAGGTCAACCTAGTTGATCTTGTACATTTCAATCACTCGGTAATAGGCTTTTACAAAGATAGATCGACCCAATCGACCCTGTTAGCAGGATTTACAAGCATTTATCAAGGTTATTTGAGAGTAATCTCATTTATTTATATATTTAGACTCACCAAGGTTCCTTTCTATCCTTTATCTCTTTTCTTAAAGTCTTTCCTTTCATAGTTTCATAGTCTTTAAAACTACCCTTGTATAATCAACTAGATCGACCTTATCAACCCAATTTTATATTTTATGTGATGTCTAGGTAACTAGGTGGACCCTGTCAACCATGTTCATTTATAGACATTTGCTTCCATGTATAGAGATGACACTGTCAACCCTATTCTATATTTTTTGCATACATTGTCAACTACATTGACAGTATATCATGTTTCAAAGTTAGAATTAACCTTTATATGCTAGTAATTAGTTCACACTTTCATTTCTTTTTGCTTGCATGCTTAGAATGGATCACATAGTCTAATTAAGTGGTTTTTAATTTTCTATTTAGTTTCACTATTTTTTATTATATCTACACATGACCAAATCACAAAATCTTAAATAAGCATTTTAAAAATTATGTACCTAAGGCCTACCTACTTGGATTTCATCACCAAAGGGGAAGACAACATGGTTTTCTCACCAAGTATAAATATGTGGTTAATGGTATATTTTAATTAAGCACCTGATAAACTTATCACTATAATGTGTGAAGGGTAGGCCCCAATACCAATCATGTACCATTGACAATATAGATCCTTTTAACTTAAAAATCCTAAAACCATCTTTAGATTACTTTCTAGTTTCTTGATTACAACTAAATTACCATCACATTTGAAATTATATTCCAATAATATAAATAACATATAGGTTTACCATATAGTTATATTTTACTTTCAAATTTATTGCTTACCCTTTGGTTAATTGTATTTTGTATTGTAAAAACTTGCATTGGCCAGCATTGGTGCAAGATTTTGTGTTGTGTGCCTCCATTGGATCATCCTAATTAATCTGATTAATTTTGTGCTTCCCTTTAGTTATTGAATTTCAAAATACTTGATAAATTATTCTTATCTTAGTACAAGTTCATTTCAATCGACACAATCTATTATAATCTATATGATTTTCCCTATTTTTTGTACTAGATTGACCTATTCAACCCTGTACACTTTTCTATCCTCTATTTGATATGCTAGGTCAACCTAGTCAACCTTATAATATTTATAGGCCTTGATTCATATGATATATTGACCTAGTTGACCTTGTACTATTTTATACTTTCCCTATTTGTTGATTCAATTCACTACCTTTACTTGTTAGCATTTTATTCCTTTCTTTCTGGTGATAATGAAGTCTCCTATCAGAATCTTCTTGGATAAATTTAATCCATTTAGATAATATATGGGATGTTCATTCCTCCCTCTCTTTTCCTCCCAAGAGCACCATAACTCTTGGAGCACCTCTTCCCCTTCTTCATCAATGATCTATAACATGGTGAAGATCACACCTCAAGATGAAGTTAATAGGTATGATCCTTTCTATACCAACTAAGATGTTTCTCATATTCAAAATTTTCAAACTAATGAGAGATAAATTAACCCAATTCCAATATTAATTCCACTAATAATCCATCTTCTAATAAACCTCCCCCAAACACCAATTTGGGGAATGATCCTACCAACACCAACCCAACTCCTAATACAACTCAAATTATTTCCCAAGTTATTCATCAAATGAACATAATGAAAAATTCTAACACCAATCAAATGATGCAAATTCAACAACATTTGATTAATATGGATAATAAAATTCTAACTATCCATCATCAAACTAATCTAGATTACATTCCTCCACCTCTTAAACATGTCTTAGGTAATGTTATTCCTCAACCCATAATGAATAACAAGATGCTTCAAAATATTCAAAAAGAGTCTTTAGCCCCCTTTATTGTATCCATTGATATTGGTAATATATCTCCAGCTATCAAGTATGGTGGGACTAAATACCCTTCCTCATTTCTTAAAGCCTTTTGAAATATTTACAAAGAATGGATCCAGACTAATACCTTCACCACAACTAAAATATTTGTCAAAAAATTTACTAGTGATGTATTAGAAAGGTACACCCAATTACCCCAACATTCTATTTGGAAACTTGAGGATTTTGTTAATCCCTTAGTTAAAGAGGTTCAACACAATGATCTTCCCAAAAACTTATCTTAGCCACTTCATCAATGATAAGCAATCTCCCACTGAATTAGCTCATGACTTTATCAAAAGATGGAAATCATTGGCCCATAAATCCAACTATAACATGATTGATAATAGCTTATTCAAACTCTTTATTACTAATTTGACTCTTTCTCTCCAATATAAGGTTCAAACCTTTGCTCCCCAAACACTTAATGAAGCTCTTGACCAAGCTAAATATCAAGAATTTCTCATGAAGCAATTCAAACCTAATCCTAAAATTTTAAAAGGAGATTTTAAAACATATACCGATGCTATCACTAATAATAGTATAAAAACCAAACTAGGAGTTTCTAAGACTGATATCCCTTTGCCTTCTCATACACCTCTCTTGGTTCAGTAAATGAAATAATTTTTATCACCCTCTAAACCTTTCATTTATCCTAACAATCCTCCCAACTGGTATGACCCTAATATATTTTTTTAGTTCCATGACAAGATTGATCATCCTATGAATCTAATATAGGGACCACTAAATTTAATGTTTCCTATCTTCTTGGTGATTCCTTTAATCATGAATCTATGATCAACCTTCATCATCAAGAGTACACCACTACTTCTCAAAAGTGACAAGCTTCCAAAGCTTATACATCAAATAATCAAAAATATTTTTATACAACCAATAATAAACCAAACACTACAAATTTTTGTGCCATTTATGTCGATTATGACTAATATTATAATAATTCTCAATATGTTAAGACTATGAAGTTCAATTATCATCATAAGATAGCTCATAAAAATCATGTTACTAAACCTAAGAATCCATATTTATAAGAATAACTTATTAAAGATATAAAAACTAATAATTTATCTTTGAAAGCTCATGAGAAACCACCTCCTCCTTTTGATCCTTTAACCACATTTATACCTTCAAAATTTACTTTACCTCCTAAACCTCATGCTGGTTCTTCTAAATCTCATTGGAAATTTCTTGAAGAAGTTAACTATATGCCTTGTAAGATTCCACTTATGGAGTTGGTTCATACTTTACCCTATCATCATAATTTTATTATGAAACAAATCCAAAAAATTGAATATCCATCTTATATTGATGAATAACCACCTTCTATTGAATCTCAACCTACCAACATCAATACCATTGAAATTATGTGTCCTTCCAAGCCTTGTATTGAATTTATTGAAGAGGACATGATCAATGATGAAATTATTTTTCATGCTAATGATCCATAATTTTTCATTAAATAAGCCATTAATACTACCCTTATCCCTAAAGTTCTAATTTATGAAGTTTTTTTTTAATAATGTGACATCTTTGTGGCTCATCTAACAACTTGGCTATAATAAATATCATCTTAATCAAAATAATCTTACCTATTGTGGTTTTGATAAGACAAATCAAAATCCACTTGATTGTATTTGGATTCCATTAACCATCAGACCTAAAATAGTTCAAACTATGTTTATGGTCCTTGATTTACCCTTATATTATAACATACACCTTGGTTGCCCATAGACTCATAGAATGAGGGCCATTACTTCTTCTAGTAGCCAATGCATTAAATTCTTACAAAATGGAAAAAACATAAGAACAAGGCTGATCCTAACCCATGGAGCATTCAACTTTCTAATCCCAAATCCAAATATCATATTCCTACCATTCCTAAGATCAATATTGCTCTTTTACCTAAGTTCATCAACATGAATCCTGATTTACAAGTTACTCTTGTAGGTTTCGATGATGATGAACCTAATGATTTTTAAAAAATTTGAAATACTACCGAGTTAACTCCATGTATTTCATAGTGGTTTCCTCCTTATTTATTACCTACGGGCCATATTGTTCCTCTCATTGATGAGATTATAGATTTTCCCCCTCCATGAAATACTTGGGAACCTTATTTACTGAAAGATGGATTCACTTGTAATGATTTTAGAGTAGCCAAATTATCTAAAGATCTTCTCATCATGTCTCCCTATACATTTAGTAATATTAGGATTTCACCTTCTAAAACTCCCCCTAACTCTCAAGCATGTATAATTTCTCCAACATACGATGACAATTTTATAATGGCCCAAGCTCAATCTTGAGATTTAGATGTCTATCATTATTAGAAAAACTTAACTTAAAGTCATGATTTTAATCAAAATGTGCATACCATTTCTATAGATCATAACTTAGATCCTAAGGGTTATGTGCCTCCTGCCAATTCTCCTCTTATTGAAACCCCTTAGGTGGTATAGAAATTTATACCTTCCAAAATTTTGAAAATTCTTGCATCTCCTTTACTACTTATCAATCCAATCATTTCATCTAATTCTTCCCCTATCACCAAAACCATCAACACTCCAATCCCTTTCAATCCATCTATTTCTCCTACTCCTGATATTACACTAAATGCTAAGGTAAATGATGTCCATTAGATACATTTTGAGTATGATCACCATGGTATTCAATTTTTAGATCTTGAAGTAGATGTTGAGTATTATGGTCCTCTTCCCACCTTACCTAGTGATGAAGTTATTCTTGAAATACTTCATGATCAAGAACCTCAACTTCATCGATAGCATCATAAACTTGGTAATTATAAAACTAAAACCTCTTATTTCAATAGCTTCAATTCTAGCATTGATCCCAAAGCTAATCTAATCTCTTATTTACCTAATACACCATATCAGTTTCAAGATGATAATGCCATATTTATAAAAGAAACTAATCACATTAAATATGGTACCCCATCTTTTCCTCGACCAATTACTATCTCTTGTGACCTCTCACCTACCAATATAATAATTTCAGCTTATTATTTGATAAATATTATGAGGTTTTTGATTGGTCTTATGAATACATGCCTGTCATTGACCCTAGCATTGTGGTGTATAATATCATTACTTATCCTAATGCCAAACCTATGCATCAAAAGGAAAACAATTTTCCACATGAGGTTTCTACATTATGTCATAAGGAAATCATCAAATTACTTGATGCTAAGTTTATCAAACCAATGGACTATTTTGAATGGGTTTCTAACATTATTCCTATTTGGAAAAAGGTCACTATGGTTATTAGTATTTTTATTGATTTTTGCAATCTTAACCTTGCTTGTCCCAAGGAAAAATTTCCTTTACCTTTAATAGATGCCATCATTGATTCCACATATAGTTACAAATGTTATCTCTTATGGATGGCTTCCCAATATAAAATTAGATTCACATTGCCTCTAAGGACCAATATAAGACCACTTTTACCATGGAATAGGGCACTTATTTTTATGTCAAAATTCCCTTTGGCCTCAAAAATGCCAGATCCACTTACCAACAAGAAATGACTCACATTTTTCATGATCTTATCCATAAAATTTTTGAAGCCTATGTGGATGATCTCATTACTAAATCTAGAAGCCATACAACTCATCTATCAGATCTTGCTATCATCTTTAATCATCTTCTTAAATACTGGGTTAGACTCAATCTTTAAAAATGTGTCTTTGGTGTCACATCTAGAAAATTGTTAGGATTCTTAGTCTCTCTCTATTGCATTGATGTTGACCCTGCTAAGATTAGTGTTATCATTAACATGCCCATTCCTTATTCTATTCTTGATATTCATAGTTATCTAGGAAAACTTAGGGCAATTAGATGATTCATCCATGAAATGGATTATTGCATCCACTCTTTCAAATATCTTCTAAAAAAAATACTACTTTATATTGATTGGACCCATTTGAAAAATATTTTGATAACATGAAAGAGTCATTGATTCACCCACTTACACTTCATTCTCCTTCAAATGATTGACCCTTAATTTTATATACTTCTTCTAAACCTATATCAGTTGGGGCAATGCTTGACCAACATGATGATATTGGAAGAGAGTATGCTATCTACTACATTATCTGAGGCCTCATCAATTAAGAAACATGTTATACCAAAATTGAATGTGATTGCCTTGATATTTATTTCATAGTTGAAAAGCTTCACCATTACATGATTTATCAGATTACTTATGTCATCATTCATTATGACCCCCTTCATCATTTCTTCTCTAAAGACTTTCTTCCTAGAGATAAAATTGGAAAATTAATGGTACTCCTTATGGAATTTGATCTCCACATTGTAACTCAAAAAGATTTTCAAAGGGTAGGTCATAATTGATCAACTTTCCATAGCTCCCATTCCATCTACTTATTCCCTTCAATATAGTCTTCTAAATGATAATATCCTCTATATTTAAGGTCTTAATCAAGATATTTCTCTCAAAGATTATTTTCATAACTTTACGACTAATCTTGAAGCAAATAATCTTAATGAATCCACTATTTCCTCCAATCATACTAAACCTAAAGTAGACATTGAGGAGTTTCCTAAAATTCATGTCAACTTTCATGATGATACTTGAACCCTTCACTTTGATGGTGATAAATTCTTTCAAGGATCTGAGGTAGGTTGCATTCTCATAGGTCTTCTTGGATAGATCATTCCTTTAGATTTTTTCTTCATATTTGATGTCACCAATAATATGGCTGAGTATGAATCTCTAATCTTAGGCATGAAAGCTACTCTTGATTTAGACATTTAATATTTGAATACTTGAGGTGATTCTTATCTTATTTACTACAAAGTCAATGGTGATTACCAATATAAAAGTGAAAATTTCATTACCTATCATAAAATTACAACCACTCTTTCTAAATATTTCATCTCTTTCACTATTGAGCCTATCCCTCGAGATCAAAATTCCATTGTTGATTCCCTGGCTTCTTTTACTTCTCTCTTTCATCCACACCAAGTTCTTTGCAATCCTACTTTTCTTATATAAATAATAAAATATCCATCTTCAACTTAACCACTATATTTACTTATCTTCCACATTGGGGCTATTACCATTCAACAAATCCCATGATATAAATACATTATCTAATTCTTGAATCACCAAATTTATATTCCTAACTTAGAATCTTATAAAAAGATCTGTATCTATAAACAAGTTTTCAAGTATGTATTTAAACACAAAATCCTTTATTTTCTTAATGTTCAGGGTGCTTTGCTCTATTATGTTATGAAATATGAGGTCCTTATTATTCTTTAACAATCACATGGGGCATCTATGGTGGCCATTAAAGTGGACATGTTATAGCCTGTAAATGCTTACATATGGGTTACTTTTGGCCTAATTTTGAAAAGTATGTAATCAAATTTGCTAAAAAGTGTACTCCTTACCAAATTCATGATGACCTAATTAATTTACCTCTATCCAAGCTTCAAACTATCAAATTTCATTAGCCATTTTCCATATGGGGATTTGATCTCATTGGAAAATTACCTCGCTCCCAAGATGGGCATGTTTTTATCATCACCACTACCAAATATTTTACCAAATGGGTTGAATCCATTACCCTTGTTAATGTTACCAGTCCTACCATTTCTAAATTTATTTTTAATCAAATCATTTTCCACTTTAGTGTTCTACATATCATCATTTTCGATAATAATGGTAATTTCAAAAATAAACATGTTAAATAGCTTAATGATAAATTCAAGATCAACACAAATTTTCCACACCTTATCATTTGTAATTCAATGTTCAAGTTGAGGATACTAATAAAATTCTCAAAAAAATCATCTAAAATACATTTAATGAAACCCGCATGGATTGGTATCTTTATATTTACCATACTATACACATTGCCACTAGGGTAACATCATTATCTCTAGTATATGGTTCTAAATATGTTCTTCCATTAGAAGTTGAGATTCCTTCTCTTCATATATCTCTTTATGGTATCATTTCCAATGAGTAATTTCTTGAATATCACCTTCATGACCTTTATCTCCTTGATGAATACCATTTTATTGCTTATTAACATAACCACTAATACAAGGCCCATATTGCCAAAAAACATAACAAATGTGTCAAAGTTTACACATTTAATATTGGTGATCTTTTCCTTAAATTATGGGTTTGACTAAACCCATGATAAAGAAGGTAAATATTCCAAAAAATTATGGGGTACCTATTTAGTCAAAGATATTCTTGGTCTAAGTACCTACCACCTTCAAACCAGTGAAGGCCATATTTTCAAAGAGCCCACCAATGTAAAATTCCTCAATAAGAGTTTTGCCTGATTCTTCCCTTATTTTTCATGATTTCTATTTACATCTATCTAAAAATTTTGGTAGGTTACTTACATGAATCTTTCACTCTGTAGTAGTTTTATCTTTTCTCAAAACTTTAGTCCTTCATGTTTAGTCTTTTTGGTTTCCCCTTTCTCTCGTGAGTTACATTATAAAACTATGGATAGGACTCGGTATTCCTCATGATATACCATATTTTTATTTATTTTCATACACTTTTACACACTTTTTAGCATCCCTTGGATTTATATTTTATGATTTTTGTTGTAAAATTATGGATAGGACTCAATCTTCCTCACAACATACCATTTTTTTCTTATATCATTTATTTTTCTAATATTTTTTGTCATCCTCATGGGTTTCTCTTTTATGAATTGTAGTGTAAGACCATGGATATAACCTAGCCTTTATCATAAAATTACCATATTATGTTATTCCATTTATTATAAAATACTATTGATCTTTGTTCTCAGATTTAACTTTCACTTCTTTTGATAGATGGAATTCTACACAACAATTAATGTTAGCATGTTTTCTTCCACTTACCTTATTGTTATGATAAGTAATCACACTTTTCTATCATTGTATCCATTTTTTCCCTTTGTCACATTTTTTTCTAATTTAAATTTATTTAGTTTGTTCCATGTGTTATTCCTCTTGATTTCATTTCCTCTCACTCCACATTGGATAAAACAAGGTCAAATTCAAAATAGCACTTTTATTTCACCTAGATTTATGAGACTCTTAGACCCCATATTATCTAAAGTTATCTCTCATTGAATCCAAGTCCTAAGTATTCAAACAAAAGTCATATTTAACACCCATGTTTGGTTTTCCAAATATATATGGAGGAGGAATAGAAAAAGCCATCAAGAAATTTAAAATCCAAATCATTTGAAATAAAATGAAATGATATATAAAAGTCAACATACAAATGTTAAAATTCAAAATCACACCAAAAGACATGAATACAAGTACATCTCCTATCTCTAATCAAATCTCAAACTCCACAATTGGTCTCACATAGAGTCAAGGTCCATTGGGGTATGGTAGGCCAGTAGATTGGAATCAAAGAATTAAATAAAATATATGGTGCTACCTACTTTCTCATACAAGTGGCCAATTTTCATAGTAGATAGATGGCACTATATAGGGTCCTAAGGAATGGGGAACACATTATGGGAAGGCAGGTCCATTTTAATTTTCATGCATATATCCTTTATATGATGATCTATATACTAAATTTGTTGACCTAATACTTGTGTGGCTAAAAGAAGTTCTTCATAGTCCTTAAGGTTGAAAGTTCTCTTATTTTTACAAACCTAATTTGATTGTCTTGACTTTGATAAAGAGTTCCTCTACCTTAGTTTTTCCTTCATTCTCCCCTGTACTCAATCCATTTCCTCCCTTGACAATAAAATTATGATTCCAAATATGTTTTCCCCTCTTCTTATATATTCCCTTCTTTTTCACCTCTTAAAAATATGCTAGCACTATTTTGTTTCAGTTTTATCTATCCTTAGACAGAAATAACATTTTTGAATAACTATGGATTACTTTATTTATACCATACATTTACATTCCTAAACTTTTTTTTTTACCATTTATCATTTATTTTACTATCTTGTTGTTACAAACATATAATTTTGTACCCTTTTTCCATTTTTGTATGAGGTTAGCTTGTTACTTCTCACTTGGCAATGTTTTTTTCCCTTTTTATGCACCTTTTTCCATTATTTAGTGAGATAAAGATTATTAATTCTCACTCATCAATGTTGTTTTACCATTTTATTACTCCTTTTACAATTGATATTTGATTAACATCCTTTTTGACTTATATCATTGGTTTGATTTGATGAGTTTGCCTTTCTTACTTAAGGTTTACTTGTTTGCATTTTTTAGATTAGTAACCTTGGATTTTTAGTTACCTATTTTACTCTTGTTTTAACTTAGTCATTTGGTCTAACATAGCACTTGTCACCTTATCTTGCCAAATTCCCAAGTACATCCTATCCACATAGCACTAGTTATCTTGGCTTTCATCTTTCATGCGTTTGTTTTGTTTTTACTCTTTTATTTTATATTTTTGGTTTTGTTGAGAGCAGTCTTTGCACCCTACATAATCAAAAATAACAACATAATAGACAACCATCCAGTGATAAAGGTAAGATAAGGTACACATCAAATTTAATTTTTAGTCATTTACTTTTTAGTTATTTCTCTTTCAGTCATTTATTTTATTTTATTTTATGCTTTAAAATATTGCAAATTTTTTTTAGAATCAAAATTATGTGTTCTTATGCTCTTTCTCAAATCACCATCCCCTGTTGCACCTTAGTGACATGTGATGAGATTCAAGTGGGGCATATGTATACACATAATATTTTAAACTTTTATAAAAAATTGATTCTTTATTCTTATAGGAACCCATAAAGACTCAATCTCTTTGAGTGCATGCCTTAATGGGTGCATCAAGAAAGGGATGGGTAGACCATTTGTGCTTCATAGGATTTTTGTCCTTTATTTTTACATATTACCAATATAACCAGCTCATGACAACCATTCCCTAAGCTATTACTCTTCCCTTGCATACTCCTCCAATCATTTTCCTCTTTCCATCCTTCTTTTCCTAGCCTAAATCCCTTTTTATTAGTCATATGTATTGGGTTAACTGGGTTGACCCTATATAGTTTCAAGGTATTTTTCACTTAGTAACTAGTTGACCTTTGGTTGACCTAGTTCATGACCTATTGAATTATTATAAGGAATTGTACTGGGTTAACTAGGTTGACCTTATCGACTGACATTTTCAAAAGGGTTTAAGTAAATATCTAACTATAAATACTAGATCATTTCATCATTATTTAAATATATAATCAAGAGTTATTATTTGCTCACCTTTCTTTACAATTTTTTCTTCCACCATTCTACTTGAGGAGTCTTAACTTAGGGTTTCTAATTAAAGAATATAGTCTTGTGGAGAAGTCTTGGATGCTTTTGACTTTCTTAGTGATCATTAAAAACCACAATAGCCTCTTGTGAAGCACCATTGGGCAAGAGAGATATTGAGTCTCAATAGGTTCACATTTAGGCAAGTATTCTCTAACTTTGCTCCTCTCTTTAGTAGATAGTAGTATAAAAATTAGCTTTAAATAATATTACTCTTCATATTACATGTATCAAGGTCTTACTCATACTTAGCTTAATTGAGATTCTCCTATACATGTTTTGATTATTTACTAACCCCTCATACTATGCCACAAGCTTTGGTGAGCACTAGATTAGACTTACTTTATTTGTTATTAGATTAGGTGAAATATAAAAACCTAGGAACCCCTTAGGTTTATCACATGATTGTGTTATACTGAAGGCTTTGGAACCCTTCTTAGCATAGTGTATTATGATAAATGATCCCCTAATTGGGTCTAGTGGATCCCCATATTGGTCATACTCCCACTTAACAAATATATTCCCAATAAAAAGTCTAGGTATACTCTATCTTCTCCAAGTTAGGATTGATTTATAGACATGATGCATTTCTGATTGCATATAAGATGAGTCTAAATTAACCTAGGTTGAGTTATCCTAACTTTAAGTTGGGTCTAGGCACTCATGAAATCTTGACACCTTAGTTTCAGATATTTGTGAGGCATGACAACTCATTTTATATATTTATGAGGTGTGACTCATATTTATGAATATTTAGGAGATAATAATTCACTTTATTATCTCATTTGACCTTTGACTTCATATTTGTCTAAAAATTCCTTTTTTGGTAAATGAAATTCAAAAACTAGCCAAATACCCTAACACATGTCTAAATCCATGAGTAATAAATGATTTAATGTGTTTATACATATGCACATCTCTAAATAAGCATCCATATGAGTTATACAATATAATGATTCAGATGATAACCAAAAAATTCTCATAAACATGGAATAAGCATATGCATAAATAATGTTAAACATCCATAACGTTAGTCAATGTTAATCAATGCTCAACATGAGATAAATAAGATAATAAACATGGCATTGTAAACATATCAAATAAATATCATATATATGTACATCATCCTTGAAGGACCAAAATTGAATTTCAATATATCTTAAATGTCATATACATTATATTTATATATATATATATATATCATGATGATGTCTCAAAATTCATACATGTTGATACAATGGGTATAATGCCATTGGCCAACATAATGCCTAGCTATGCCAAAATTCCAAGATCTTTATGATGAAATTTATCTCTATGTGTCCATGGGACCTATAGTTGGAAAAGTCCCTAGTGGCCCTAGAGGTCCTGGTGGTGGTGGTCATAACTAATGAATAGACTAGTCAAAGGTACTTAAAGCATGATTCTTAGTTTGAAACTGACTAGATCTACTCCCCACCCTTTGTTTTCATATTTTTTTTTAAATTGAGACATGAGACAAGAGAGATAACAAAGTATCCTAGGATTTTAACACACATTAGTGTATGCATTACTTTCCTTGAGATCTTTTATTTTGACTACTTTTCTTTTGAGTTATGAGATCAATTATATCTTCCTTTTTCTCCTATTTACATGGTTTTAACTAGATAACAACTAAGAAACCAAGCAAATTATGATCCACCTCCTAATCATCCATCTTCCTCTTCTCCTTCATCCATAGAGTACGTCTTAGATGCAAAGAGTTCTCCCCATCCTTCTAGAAGTCCTGGTATCCCTTATATGGTTACCTAAGGTGATATGAATTTCACCACCTTTTTGGATAATAACCCCATAAAAAGCCAACATTACCTTAAGACCATATCTCACCATACCCCTACTTCATTTCCACCTATTGACCCATCCTATGGTATGTTATCCCACCTTATGGGTAGTACCTCTATTGCCACCATTTCTTCCTAACCCTTAGTCACCCAAGAATCTTCTTCTACCAACAATCCCACCAATACCACCATCCAAAAATAACCCACATAACCAACCAATACCCAACTACCTTCCACCATAACCAATAACCCTTCTAGTATAGGAGTAACCTAATATTTTGGCACCACCACTCCACTTACCATAGGAGTACTGTTTACTAGTGTTACCACCCTTCTTGTTTCCAACCCACCTACCTCCACCCATTCTAGATCTTAGAGGTTCCCATAACTTTTACCCTTCCACCCATTATCACAAATATTACTACCCATCTTCAAACTATCAACTCAAACATACCTCTAACCCAACCCATGTCAATTCCTTAATAGGTTCCTATTGCACTAAACCCTAGTTGCCTTCCTAACCCCTAGGGGTATATGTCTCCATCCTCTACCCAGTATCCTATATCTACCTACAAACACATGGCATATTCCCAACCAGCCATTCCCACACATAAATATGTGATAACCTCTTAGGCTTCCGTTATCCATCCTTATGTTGCACCTACCCAAACCCAACATAAATTGCCCTACAACTACAAAGGTGAACAACCACAAATAGATCTAGTAAAGATATTAATGGAAAAAATTACCACTTTAGAGTCATCTATTTATAGAACCCATAACCTCTTATCATATGAAAAAATATATAACAAACTAATTTACCCATCCATCCCTATTCTAACTTATCCTCTTTAATGGGAGCTCTCAAAATTTTCAAAATTTCAAAGGAATACCCTCAACAACATCTGAGAGCATCTATATGCTCTTGGTATTTGATTTCCTATGATGATTCTCTCTTTTTTTTCACCTTTCCCATGTCTCTATCAAGTCCAACACTATATTGGTACATTGTTATTACCAAGAACTCCCTCTTTTCTTTTGCCCAACTAGCTCAAACCTTCTTAGCTAACTTTTCCATAAACATCTCTAAGAAAGTTTCCTTCATCAATCTTTATTACATCCAATAATTTGGCAATGTGTCCATTGTTGAATTTTTATGCCATTGGAAAAGCTTGATAAACCAAATATATTTATATTTGCCCCAACCTAAGTTGATTGAGATATTTTATTGATCTTGTGCCAAACACATTTCCTCCACTTTATGTGTTTAAACTTTCAGAACCTTTCATAAAAAATTCACCATGGCACAAAATTTAGAGAATAGATGCATTAATGAGGGGAATTTAAAATTGAGAAAAAAGAATTCCATCTTTAAATAAAATGAGACTTCCTCCTCCAAACCTAATAATCAAAACAAATCTAACACCAAAAACAAGGGAACCATGAATGCAGTTGTCCGTAAAACCGCTCCTTGATCAATTGTTAACCAGTGTAACTCTTCTATTTCTTCCAATCAAAACACTAGAAAAAAAACCATAAAAACTAAAAATAATTTACTCCACTAAGGGATTCATATGCTCTGGTCTTTGAAAATTTGTTAAAATAAAATATCAAACAATTCCCACCTATCAAACCTCCATAGCAATTTTATTCCTCTTATCCTATACCTAGTTGGTATAAGGAGAATGAATTGTGTATCTTACACCATGTCATTGGGCATAATGTTAGTTAGTGAAATAATTTCAAAAACATTCTCTAAAGTATTATTGACAAGGGGGAACTTAAGCTTGATAACCCTAATGCACCTCTAAATCAATCACTTGACATCTTTAGGCAACCATTCACCAACCATGCCCCTTCTGTAAATAATGAGAACAATATAATGAAATCCTCTCACAACTATGACATCCATACCATTAATTAGGTTATTAGTGAAATAATTTTTTAGGAAACCATTTTCCAAATCACTTTTCCTTTTCATCCACTTATTGAGGTAGTGGAGTCACCTTCTATCCCTTTGTAAACTGAGACAAAGGAAACAACTATTCCCCTTTCTCCACTTGTTAAGGTAGTGGAGCTACCAACCTCTCCTTTAGAAGACATACCAAAAGAGGTAACCATTAACACCATATCCTTCTCTTCTATCATACAACAATCCACTTTTCCTTTGGAAAGCATTCCTAAGGAAGAGGTCACTTTATTTACCTCTCTTGTAGAAGATTCACTTTATCAAACATTGAATCCTTTGATTGAGGAAAAGGATGAGGTAACCACTCCCCTCTCTCCACCCATGGGTTTATACTTTAAGACCAATACTAAAGGTATCAAACCCATCTATAAGCCTTTCTCTAGACTAGTTCAAAACTTGGAGTACCTATCCCAACCTAACATAGATCGTGCCACATTTTGGCACCATCTAGGGCTTCCTTATCCAACCAAGCAAGATCCCTCAACCATGCCATTTTCAACCCAACCTTCTAGTTCCACTATTTAACCCACCATAATCCCAAAAAAAACATTATAAACCTCTACCCCTCAAGCCATATTTGAACCAACCACACCAACTCCACTCAAAGTAGCCCAAACACCTTCCCCCATCCCAGCTAAGCCTATAAAAACCTAAGCATACTACATATTTAGAGCCATACTAACCCTTTGTTGAATTTATATTTAGAACCACCTATCCCATCAAATAAACCCCAAGTTAAGCCAACCAAGAAAGAGGAGCCACTAAGGACCCCAAAATCTAGAACCTTACCATTTATTTCTACTTTGCATTCCATTTTGGGACCACATCCTTCTTCCATATTAGGACCTCATCATTCTATTAAGAAAACACGTCTCCCAAAACTAACCCAAACCCAACCTCCTCTTCTAGCTAATACACTACATATTATTTTCATGCCTTATGCCTCCAAACCACCAACCACCAAGAATACTCTAGTCAAAACTCCTATTATTAAGCCTACTCATAAGAAGGCTTCCACCCTAAAAGTCTAAACCAAAAATCCAACATCTCTGACACCTTTTCTTGAGTCTAATTCAACCATCCTATAGAGATTATTACAAGTTTCTTGCTTGACTTTGCCTCCCATCAAACCATTTGACCCCTTAGTCCTAAGCCATCCTAGTTTGATGACAATCTAATTTTCTCATACCATATGATGTTAAGACATGATATGGAGAACTATAAAGCTCTCCAATTCTTAGTTCATTATCTATATATTGATGATGACCTATTATAAAAAGATCTAACCATAACCCCATAACCACTCTAGGAACCACAAGCCACCACCCCAAACTACCTACTCCTGTGCTCTCATCTAAGAGTGAGGAGGAACTCAAGCAGTCCTAAAGCCCAACTCTTACCCAAATCCATACCATCCATGTGGTCACAAGATCACAATCCCAACAAAATGATAGGGAGAAGAAAAAGGTGTCCATTTCATGGACACACCCCTCTTCTACCACCTAATCACTAAACCAAACCCAAATACCCACACCTTCTCCCAAACCCAGGATATCTATCTTGGGTAACTCTTAATCCAACCCTTTTGAGTCAATCCAAAGAGTAGTTTTAAAGAAACCTCAACAAACACCATGAAGATGAGTTTATATGAACTAATCAATACCTCACCCATTATCACCAAGAAATTATAGAAGCTTTTTAGTCTATAGAGGTCCAACCAAATTACCCATAACTTCTAATAGCCTTTTTTAGATCCCTCCAACTTTCTACCCTTATTAGCTTTGAAGATTAGGAAATACCATCCATCCCTAAGATCTGGATCCTCCTCTCTTCATTACTACATACATTAACCAAACCCACATCAAGAGGGTTATGATTGATGGAGGGAATAACATCAACATTATCTCATCCTAGGCATATGACTAGTTGAACTTACTAGATAACATTATGTCAAAAACCATAGTAGTGTTCTATTCCTTCAATGACACTATGGAAACAACTCTGGGAACTATCATCCTCCACATTCATCTAGGACCTCACACACTTCTTAAGCTCTTCTATGAAGTGGAAGGTGAGTTCTAATACAATATTCTACTTGGATTCCCTTGGATCCATTATATGAATTTTGTACCATCTACCCTACATCAATGTGTCAAATTTGAGCATGATGGTCAAGTAGTTACCATATAATCTGACCTAAGTCCTTTTACAGCATGCAACATGATATACCACTTGAATGATGTTCTTCTCCTTCCTGCCACCAAGTCTTCATCAACCAATGATGATTCCATTTCTTTTAAAAACCAAGCCTCAACTATATCATCCATTCCTTCTACCCAAATCCCTATAAAATACCCCTTAAAATCCACATTCCAATATCTCTCACTTGGGGAGTATCACCTCTTGGCCTTAGATGCCTTCTGTACTCCCCAGGAATATGGGAAATTTTACCAAAACCCTAATTATAACCCTAATATGAGAACCACTATTTCTTCTGGGCCTTCTAATCTCTAAATAAATATTGTCTATGGGTACTTGATCAAGCTCTTTCCACCTCTTCAACTTCCTCTTCTTTATGACCATTAACCTCAAATTTATCCTACTTGGATAAACTAGAATTCACCAAGACATACCTCCATAGGTGTTCTTGTAATGGATTCAGTATAGGATGTTACCTAGAGTGAACCACATGATTTTCCTCCATATAAGACTCAAAATCCTCATGAAATATTTGATCTTAATTTGTTCCACCTAAAGAGCCCACATACTTGCCTCCCATTACCATCAATGATGAGGAAATCCCATCCTCATCACCTACTCCACCATTTACATCTAAATATTTTGACAACACCCCACATAAATGTTTTTCATCAACATTCTTAGCCTTGGGCCCCTAAATTATCAAATGGATGGGGAGACTGTAACCATTCCTCTGACTCATCTTGAGATGGTAGGAGACAATTCTCTTACTATTCATATCATTTAGTGTCAGGATGATGATTCCATTCTTGCCTATCTTAGTGTAATATTTTTCTTCCCATAAATCCCTTACTCTTAATAATTTAATCATGTTGAATGAATCCACCATTGATATAAACTTTGGTACTTTGGATAACTTATACATTTTCAAAATCTACCAATCACTAAATTTTAAGGAGCTTCAAGATTTTCCCTCCTTACAAGATTGTAACATAGTATTTTCTTGGTCTTATAGTGACATGCCAATAATCAACCCCTCCATTGCCACCCATAATATAGTCACCAACCATGATGCCAAGATATGTAGGTAAAAACTTCATTGGATACACCCTCACATAGTTTATCTTGTTAAATAAGAACTTTAATGACTTCTATCCATAAATTTCATCCAACCCATTGATTATCCCCAATGGGTCTCAAATGTTGTCCCTATCACTAAATCCATAAGGGGATTTTTAATTTGTGTATACTTTCATGACCTTAACCTTGATTTCCTAAAGTATGACTTTCCTTTACTAAACATTGACCAACTTGTTGATCTTACATTTGGCCATGAGATACTATCTCTTATGGACAGGTTCTCAAGTTACAATTAGATCTTACTTACCCCTGAAGGTCAACACAAAACTACCTTTATCACCTTTTGGGGAATTTTTTTCTATAGTATCATGCCTTCTGCTCTGAAGAACAATTGTACAACCTAATAGTGCACTATGACCTACATCTTCCATGAACTTATTTTAAAAATCATAAAAGACTATGTTGATGAACTTTTTGGGAAATCTAAATGTCATAAATATCATTTGGCCATTCTTAAGATTATCTTTGAATGCCTCATCCATTACCATGTTTTCCTTAACCATAAGAAGTATATTTTGGGGGTCTTGTCAGGAAATTTCCTTAGATTTATTATCTCCCTTTGAGGAATTAAAGTTGATCCTATCAAAATCAAAGCAATCCTTGACATGCCTCCTTCCACCCACCTCAAGAAACTCGACAACTTATAGGGGAAGCTCTAATCCATTCATCAGTTTATCTCTCAACTCTCATATTGATGCCAACCTTTCCACCACCTTCTAAAAAAAGATGTATCTTTTAAGTAGAATGAAGACTATTAAAAGGCCTTTGATTCACTTAAAGATTACCTTCTATCTCCACCCATCCTCATTCCTCCCAAATAATATCAAGCTTTATATTTCCACCATTGAACACTCCTTAGGTATAATGTTAGCCCATTAAGATGAGCATCATAAAGAGTAAATTGTCTATTAAATAATCCATACACTTATATAATATGAGACTCATTACACCCATACCAAGAAACTTTGCCTTGCATTGGTCTTCATCATATCCAATTTTTGTCACCACCTTCTTAGCCATAAGACCTATGTCATAACCGAAACCAACCCATTCAAGCGTATGCACTCCAAGCCATACCAACACTAGTATATAGCTAAATGGATCATGATCTTAGATAATTTTGACCTTGATTTCCTCCAATAGCAGTTAATAAAATGGAAATTAAATGTTGACTAGTTGATTAAAGCACCCATAACAGATAACCAACAATCTAGCCTTGAATTTCCTGATGAATCTATTACCACCCTTTCTTAGGAAGACATCACCTATAGAATGACCATGTTTTTGATGGACACAAATGTCAACATGGTGGGGGATCTAGTATAATATTTATTACCCTTGACATGTAACCTCTTCCTTTATCCTTCAAACTTGAATTTTTAATTGTACTAATAATATGGTCAAGTATGAAGCCCTAGTGATATGTCCACAAACCACTTTAGCCTTGGGAGTTAAGATGATCAATATTTTTGGCAACTACCAACTCATGATAAACTAAATTAATAGGTCTTATCAATGTAAGAATATTGTTTTTCAAGATTAAAATCAACTAATTGATGTAATCTTATCATCATTTGAACACTATTGTATCCAAACCATTTTGCAATCTAAAAATAAGTTTATTGATACAATGGCTTCTCTCTCTTCTTAGATCCTATATACACCCTATAAATCTAAGATATCTATTGTTATCCATCATCTTATCAAGCCTTATTATATCAAATCAGACACTCCAATCATATTTAATGTAGAGGAGACCCAACCCAACCTTTGGTGTAAACAAATCTTTAACTATCTCCACCTTGCCATCATCTCTTTTAATCTTTCTAGGAATGGCTGAAGAATGTTCATTCAGGGTACCTCTCATTACACCATATTAGGGGGAATAATTTACAAACATGGCTTTGATGACCTTATTTTCCATTGCTTACATATTCATAAGGCCACTCATGCTATCAAGGAAATACATGATGGGGTTTTTAGAGGACATTTTAGTGTCCTAGTTGTCTCTAAATAAATCCTTTATCTTGGATACTATTGACCCACCCTTAACCAGGATTGTTATGATTATATGAAGAAGTGTGTTAAATCTCAACCACATGCCAATTTACATCATGCATCTATACATAGTCTCCAAGTATCCAAATATTCTTGGCCCTTCTCACAAAAGGGGTCTAGATATTATTGGTGAAATTAACCCCCATTATTCATAGTAACATCACTCTATCATCACTACAATAAAATATTTCACCAAATGAGTATAGGTTGTTCCTCTCATCTCAACCAAAGTTGAGAAGATTATTGATTTTATCAACCATCACACTATCTATTATTTCATTATCCTGTATAAAATAATCACCAAAAATGGTAAATATTTTAAGAATAAACAAGTCCAAGGCCTTTGCGACACATTCAATATCAAGTTAATTTTATCATCACCTTATCATACACAAGAAAATGGATAGGCCAAAGCTTCTACCAAAACTCTCAACAACATGATAACTAAAATGGTTAATGCATTTGGTCAGGATTAGTATTTACACATCCCTTTTTCCTTATGGGTGTATCGTATTAGCATTCAAACCCCTACAAGTGATACCTCTTTCTATCTTGTGTTTGGAGAAGAGTTTTTATTGCCTCTCAAAGTATACATTTACTCTCTTTGTATATCCCTATAGTATCTCATTCTATGGGTGATTATTGTCAAGAAAATTTATCCCAACTTGAGCTAATTGATGAACATTATTTAGCCATGCTTACCCATATTCATTTCTATTAATAACAAATCAAGTGAACTTATAAAAATAACCTCAAAGTGTGATAGTTTAATATCAATGATCCCATCTTAAAGTAAAATCAACATGTAACCAATATGGAGAAAATCAAGTAGGTTAAGTGTTATTTCAATTGGCCTAGACCTTCTATCATAATGCACAAGTATGGATCAAGAGCTTATTGGTTGTCATATCTTAAAGGTAAACTAAAAATTGAGCCCCTCAATGCTTTTCATCTACATCCTTTTTTTGTTAAACAAGATAAAACTCACCTTTTGTCTAACTTAATCTCATCCTTTGTTTTCACCAACATTCAAATCTTTATTTTAAGGACACCTGATTAAATCAAGATCATGTGATTATCTATCATAACATTAACCTAATATTGAACATGGGTACCACAACTCTACCCATGACATGGTTATCATGGTACTTTCCACCCCTTTATAGGATGGATTCCCGTGGTTATTGTCACTTAAAACTCCTTTAACCATTATCAACCTTCTTTTACTTTAGTCTTACCTTCATGAAGGTGAACCTTTTAAAGCCTATATAATCAAATCCATGTCAATATAAAAAAATAAAAAAATCACAACAAAAACAAAAAATCATATATCTTATGGGCCATTCCAAGCATTCATAGACTACTCACTTAAAGGATAGCTACCAAAACCAATCAAAATTTCTCAAATGTAAGGTAACTTTCTCCCTTGAAGGATAGATATCAAAAGACTTAAAAAAATATCACAAACTAAGATCACTCTCTTGAAGGATGGTTGAGTAAAGAATTTGTCAAAGCATAGTAATTTATTGGAAGCTTATTGCATCTATTAACTTCCCCATCACTAGAAAAATATCACAACACTCATTATCAAAATAAAAAAAAGCAAAAATAATTTTGGAAGCCGCAATCAACTTTTCATACATAGACTTATTGCATTGATCAGTCTACACCTTATGTGACATGGACTTGTTTATATTGACCATTTGGTAACTTGTAGAAGAGGCATGATAATCTCATAATAATATTCCATTATCATCCATCTTCCCTCTATCAACAAGGTATTTTTGAGCTTACTTGAAATTATGTGATCAAGAATTTTTTTAACCAACTAACAAACACTAATGCAAAGCATTCGAAGGGGCTTATGTTCATAAGCCAATCTAACTTCAATTTGTTCTAGTCCTTGCCAAAGAATAAACATCTTGTCTTATTATTATTCTCTCTTACCTATTTGTTGATGCATTCATTTAGATGCTTGTACTTTGATTGTCTCATCTTTCTCATCCTTCTTCACATATAGTTTTGTTATCCAACTTACTCTATGTGTTTTTAATATTTATTCACCTTCATCTAATACAATACATTAAAAACATGTAAATACCATTTTTATATTTTATTATGTGCTTGACATCTTGTCTTATTTTTTTAAAGTGTTTTTAATCAAAACAAAACATTTTAATGAATTAACCATCTCAAACATTTTTCATATCATAACATCATAACCATAACCATAATCATCATACAATCATCATAACATCATAAGAATACCTAATTATATCTATCACATCTCATCATTTATCACATCATAAACCCATGATTAATCCACATATGTTATCCTAGCTAGGTAGGAAGATATAGATTCATTAATTTGAAAACATCCACATTTCTAATGAGTCACACATCAAACCATGAACGTCATTACATCATTACATCATTATCATATTAATAAAGAACATCTACATAACCAATCACATCAACTAATCATAAACCATCAATTATTTCATTAACATTTAATCATCCATCATAAATATATAAGTCATCACACATGTCTATCTAGATATTAGAGAACATAGACTCATTAATACATCTACTCATAGAGAAAAGCTAATCATAAGAAAAATCACAACATCATGATCATAAGAATAACAACATAGCAATAAGACATATCCATAACCATAACCACATCATGAACTCATAATAAAAATAATCATATATATAATAATGTACATGTCTCTCAAAAGGCAATCTTCCTAAGTGTCTTGGAATGTTTGATTAGTGATAAAAGTCAACTGTAGGTACCTTATGTGAGTTTTAGGTGGCCCTTGATGGATTAACTAGTAAAATAAGTGCCTATGAACATTATTCACAATCCATCATGCATTGGATATCATATATTTCTATGAAGTGTCTTCAGCCACCAATCAATCCTTCACTTTAACACAGTTCTCTCATTCAATGAGTGTTTATAGGAGACTGTTATAGGGTACATCTTCTATAGGTGTAATGGGTTTAGCTTGATTAATTCTTCATTATATCTTAACAAGGACTCACATTTTTTATAACCTAATCCTTGTAAATGACCATCATCCTTGGCACACAAAATGTCCTTGAAAACAACTATAAACCCTTAAAATAACAAAAACCTTCTTGACTGGGACATTTTATGGAAACTATAGGTTAATTTCCCATACAAGACTATAGGTTAATGTTTCCTATCTCTTTTCAAAATATAACCACACCCTCCATGTGCCTTATATAGAATCACTTCATCACCTTACTATTTAACCATTTGTGATTAAACCTTTCAAATTATAATTCTATATAGAAAAAGATTGATATAGCCCTAAAAGTGCCCTATAGAGTTATCTTTTTAGTGATTGACTATAGGTGAAGATGAGAGTAACCCTATATAAGGCATTTTAAACATGAATATTCCTTTTTCCATGACAATCTTATCCATCTTATGAATTTATTCCTCCTACAAACCCATAGGTTAAATTTATAACTATATGTGACATTTTGAGTAGGAGATATGATTTTTTAACTTGCTATAGGTGTCTTGCCCTTGTATTAATTGTAGCTTGTCTATGACCTAAAAGAAAGCTCAAAGGTATATTTTTTCATCATTCCTCTTCATGGTTGTTTGATCAATCCATTGGCAAACATGAACCATATCAGAAAAATCATTGCCTCCTTAAATTTCATCACCATTCTTGTCTTTCACCCCATAAATGGGTTGTTCATGTATTCTCCTCATGATCATAAGTAATTGTCAGTAAATATTGATAAAGACCTTTCTTATTTCAACATATCATCCTTGTGAACACACTTGATTATGTAACATTTTTTTAGGTCCTCATTATGACTGTATTTGATACTTTGACTACCTATATATCCCTTTTTAAATTCTTTTAGACTATAATTCACCATTTTGACCAACTGTATAGGGAAATTGATGATTCTAGGGAAAGTTTAAAATATTATGGGTAGTAATTTGGCCTTGAAAATCCAAATTACTAATAGTAATACATTATCTCTCCCTAAATTCATGATCATCATAAGCCCTAGGTTTTGACAAGAAAACTTGAACCTTAGATAACTCTTCTCGATCACCCAAAGATCTTGAACATATTCCATTTTCTTAGACTCATATATACTAAAGTAGATAACTTATTAATCATAGAGCTACAATTATCCCCCTAAAACCATGATCTCCTTTCAAGTTTTCCCAAACCATCATAGGCCTTTATACACATTAACATCACTCTTCTTGCTTGATATTTGGTAACACCTAAATAAGGAACTTCTTCTTTGACAAAGCATCTTATTGGTAATGGTAACCATATTATAAAGACCTATACATTAGGCTTATTTGAAAATAATAGCATTGTTCCAAAGAAAAATATTAAAATATATACATAAACATATTCATTTTCCATATGTCATATAAAAATATTCTTCAATAAATAATCTATCTCTATTATGTTTCACAAGCGATCATGGCTTAGACTAGCTCAGAATAACTTCCACATAGCAAACTTCTAGTTAGGTATGTGATACCTTCATTCTCCATTTGAACACCAACATGACTTGGTCTATTTGACTTGAGTTTACATGGTAATGATTCAAATAAACCCAATTTTCATTCATCTTACACTCACTAACTTTTCATGGTTTCACTATCTCATGATGTATCAAAAACCTCATTCATGTCATATACTTCAAACACCTGCATCATCACCCAAGATAACCTTATCCACCATTGATCATGCCCATAAGGTACAAACATATTATATTTATACACTTAGATTCATATTTATAAATTTAAAATACTAAATTGAATAAATTGAACATAAAACAAGCTCCCCCTTTATTCTTAACTTGATACCCTCATAAGAGCACTAAGAAAATTCAACCCAAACTCACTATGCATATAAGAAACTTCACAATATTACATAGTCATCTTCTCATCTTTATTATCTACCCTTCCTAAGATATGTATCATGTGATCATGGAATCATAAACATACTTAGGCCTCCAACATACCTTTGCTTATCTATGACAACTTCATAGATTCAACTAAGCTCAAGTAGCTTGATGATCAAACTTATTCTTCACTTTTAGACCTATACCTTTATAGATACTTATGAATTACTTACAAATTACTTTATGATGTTTCATTACATGATCATATGTCATGAATTAGATAAATTAATAACATCTTCATGGAAACATAAGGTCAAACATACCATGAAGATCATCTCTAGTCCTTGAATCTTATGGACAAAACCTCTACCAAGAATGGTATTAGTCTAATAGACCAATCAATAACTATTATGATCCTCTACTTACTTAATTCACTAGGATAAATGTGCATAACTTATTACAAGGCATAAATAAAGGTTATTAAAAACACCTATATCATCTCTAGTCCTTGAATCTTATGGACAAAACCTCTACCAAGAATGGTATTAGTCTAATAGACTAATCAACAACTATTATGATCCTCTGCTTACTTACTTCACTAGGATAAATGTGCATACCTTATTACAAGGCATAAATAAAGGTTATTAAAAACACCTAGATGCTTTGACCTGTACCTTTCTCACAATACTTCTTCAATGTCCTTTTGACTATCAATTTAGGTTTTATCTTTGACTTGGCTTTTACATAATCCTTCTGAGCTGGAAAATAACACTTATGACATCCTTTCAAATTTTAATTATGTATTATAGTAACATATAAAATATAAATAACCTTATTTTAAGTGTTTATCATGCCTTATATTTTCATCCTTATTCTCCTTATATAACTCTACCAATACCATCATTCTTTGATAAACCATCAATACATATATGATAAACATTATCATCATACTTCAAGCTTGTGCTTCTTAAGATCACCTTTAGGATATTAGGCCTCTCCCAAAGTAGCTAATGTGATACAAATTTTTGGAATAATAACCACTAAGAGAGTGGGTATTAGGGAGGTGAATCAATGTAATAAAACAATCCTTTCTTTCCACTTAACATGAAAAACCTTTCAAACTAATATATTGATTAGGCAAAGCATAGAGAAGCAATCACATAAAACATGAAGCAAGATATCAACATATGAAAAAAGGAGATATGTTGGAAACCCTAATGGGGGATAAAAACAATATAAAAACCACTTATAATACAATATTATAATAATTTAATTAATATTTAGTGAGGCACCAACCCCATAAGGAGCTCCAACCCTTCACTAGTCAAGCACCAACTCAACTAGTACTTTAGTAAGCTCAAAATTGTAAGGAAGCACCAAACCCCTAAGAGACTCAAAAACAAATTATCCACTTCAAGAATTATTATACAATACTTCAAGGTATCTCTTATTCCTTCTTGATAAAGCACCAACTTAGTCAAGACTAACTTGATCACCTTAAGACACCTTGTTCCTCAACCAATAGATGGTGACCTCTTCTTCAGATCTCTATCTTATCTATCTAAATACCAATAATTATCATAAATTAGGAAAAAATCTATAATTAATATAAATATTAAAACAACTCATTCATCTCTTCTCAACTATCTATCCCTCTCAAAATAACCTCTGGGCTTCTTCACTCAAACATGCCTCTTAATAGGCTTATTAGGTCAACTAACCTTGTCATCTACATGAAAAAACTATGTTATATGTTCATGATAGTTTATATCCCATATTTTAATGGTACTAAAAACCTCATTATTATCCTTAAGGTTTTATTTTGATTTCTTTCACTCTCATTCCTCTTTCTTATGCAAATAGGCCTATTTAGCCTTGTACTTATACCAATCACTAGACCACTCATACTATTGGTCTAACAAGACATTAATACATTAGGGTTAAACCCAAAAAAACTTAATAACATTTTAAACATAATAATAAATCAAAATAACAAAACTATTAGGTCATCCAAACTCACTTAGACCACCTTCTCTTCTTAAGTGTACTTAGAGACCTAATGCATTAGGTATATTCTCTTCATGGAGTAACATGAATCATTATGGAAAAATTGGCCCTCACCAAATCAATAAAATATTTAAAATAATTTATTTTAAACCTAAAATAACCTCCTCTATTCTCAAGGAATAAAAAATCATTCTCTTACCTCATGAAAGCTCCATTAGGCCTTAAAGACCTATTAGGCCTTAAAGACCTATTAGGCCTTAAAGACCTATTAGGCCTTAAAGACCTATTAGGCCTAAATACCCAAAAAACACAATCTTCAAAGATAAAGCTCAAACCACATATATAAATACATTAAATGAACAATAAAAATATTTATGGAAACTTAATGAGATTATTTTATTCATAAAATATAGTATACATCTTCTATCAATCTCTAAACACTCAGAAACACTTCTATAAAAGGCTCACTCTATTCTACCAGAAAGCTCCAAAACACAGTCAAGAATCTTTGACTTTTAACAACTATATAGACACTTGCCAAAAATACCAATGAATTAATAATATCCCATATAACCTATAATAAATCAATGCATGCTTGGTACACTTCTAAACTTATCAAGATGACACAAGAACATCAATATCACTTACATACATAAAACTACCTATAGCTTCAAAAACATAGTCATCAAAAATGTTGTCTTTAGCACTTATAAGGTAAATTACATGAATTATAAGTCATAGTTACTATGTGATATATATAACATACTCAAATATATATATATATATATATATATATATATATATATATATATATATATATATATATATATATATATATATATATATATATATATATAATTTATTCTATATTTAATCATTGGTATTGTAGGCCAATTTATTAAGCCTCTCTTTCACAGTTCTTACACAACCAAATAAGCCATTTTGGCTTCCATATCTCAATTCCTTAAAGTGATTATAAAATTTATATAAATAATTTATATGTAATATAAATCCCAAAAAATATCAGAATGTGTATTGGATACACATAATCCTATCATAGAGTCTCAAAATATTCAATTCATCTTGCATACCTAAAAGTGTCATTCTATCTTGAGAACCAATCATGGTGAACTTGCATTCCAACACTTATGTAGATACAAAAAAGAAGTCACGATGAATTATTATTATTATACATATTAATAACATATATAATCACAAATTTACAAAATTTTAATGGAAAATATAGAACATATAGGTTAAACTATAGACCTTACTCATTCACTATCTCATCTTCACTAGATAAGACATCTTGTGAACAACATTTGCAACATTTTGAATAGATTACATAACATATAAACAAAATGTACATGTGTTATATTATTTAAAAACAACCTCATGTAATTGGATCCATTCCTAATCCACTACAACCCATCCCTAATCTCATTCTCACTCCTACCTAGTTTTCTCATTATCTTCAATTTGACCTTTTAGTGATAGGCCAACTTCCATGATCATTTTAGAAATTTTAACTTATTTAAAATGATTATAAATCATTTTTTTCATGAATTAAAAGTCTCAAACTTTGTCCTCTAATGATTTTAATTTTTGGACCTGGTCAACCCTTCTTGCTATACCAAATTTCTAAGAAAAAAGGGTATTTTTATAGCTTCCACTCACTCTTTTTATAACTCAATGCCACTTGGAGGTACTTTCAAGAGTACTATATAGTATCCAGTCATAAAAATATCCTTAAAAATCCATTATGGATACTTAAAAATAAAAAATTCACCATCAAGTCAGTATGAGGGTTTTAGTAGGGTTTTAGACTAGTTTCCATTATTAATGTTTGTTCATAAAACTCTGCCCATAAAACCAACTTATAATGGATAAAAAACAATTATGACCATTTTCCATATCTCAATAAGATCTTATCTTCCCATGCAACTATCACACGTGCCAAAAAGCATCAGAAGTTCCTTCTCAGGGCTTTATCTCTTTATTCTACACATACAAGAGACCTTCAAATTCATTTTCATGATTTTTACTTCACCTCAGGACATAAAAATTAATGAAAACTATTAAATCAACCTATTATACCTATATAAAATCTAACATGATCTATATCACCTTGGAGACTAAATTTGATCCCTCATTAGACCAACTAGGGTCTTAGATATATCTAAGTATAAACCTAATCATGAATACCTACCTCTTTAAATTTACTCTATAAATTTATTGAAGGTTTATACAACTTTTATGCATGATAAAACTCATTAATATAACTTATCATTCCTCCTTTCCTTGAATATTAACAATTAAGCCTTATTAGACTAGGCATGGTCTACAAGAGGTCTAGGTGTAGATCTAGACTAAAGCACCAAACACCATAGGTTTAATTTGAGACCATGATAACATCTCCTATATGTTAAATAACATGCCTTAATACTGAAAAACAATAATTCATGCTCATATACAAAAATTTCATCATCTTTATACTTACCCATGCATCTTGACTTGCTCCCCAAGCACTCTTATAGACCTGCAGACCACTTAAAGACCTCATATATTAAGGTAGTATTCAAATTCTATTTTTTTACTCATAAAAATACTCTCAATAATTAATCATACAATATTTAAGACTCTAAACCTTGTGAACTAGTGGTTCTTCATTTGTTTCTATCTTCTCATCACCTCATGACATCATCCTTCATCAAGGACCTGCTTTATTATCTTTTGACATGAATGAATGATGCTTAGATAATGACACTATGACATCATTTAATCTATCCTTACATAATTTATAACATGAATATAAGATTTTAAATCAATTAAAATATCTTAACATATTTGGGGTTCTCACCCGTGATAAATAATACATAATAGTCAGGGATCAACTTAGGATAAAGTCTAGTTTGAATGTCTGACTAATGAAAGAGCTCACCAATGATAATACTAGGGACATAAAAATTATTTGAATCCCAATTACCAAATTAAATGACTTGATAATGAAAAATTAACTTGGTTGGGCTTAAAATCCCAACCAACAC